>PVKS010009387.1:0-64231 GCA_004027875.1 Aplodontia rufa
GCTGTGACATCACAGTTCCCTTCCTATAGGAAGGCCCACTGCAGGGCTGTGACATCCAGCTCCCTTCCTATAGGAAGGCCCACTTCAGAGCTGTGACATCACAGCTCCCTTCCTATAGGAAAACCCACTGCAGGGCCATGGGGCCCATGTGGTTGGAACCCAAGAGCAGCTGAAAGTGAAGAACATTTTTCCATTCTTCCTTCTGCACTACCCTCTTGGTTTCATTCAGCAATTAGCTCTCTGGCCACAGTAGCAGCTGCCAGTTGTCTCAGACATCAAATGAGCCTGGATTTTCCTGAAGGACCCCTAAATTCTTTGTCTGTGGTTGTAGTGCTGGCCTGGGACAGACATGGTCACAGCTAGCCTGTGTCAGGTCACATGATCTTGAAGAACTCAGTGCTTCCCGACAGAGCCACTTGGGGCTCTATTCCAAAGGAAGCCACTCTCTGCCTGAAATGGAGAGAGAGGCTCTTGGCAGTGCTAGGATTGGAAGTGGAGAGAGTTGGAGCCCTCTTGCCTTTGTACTTGAAGTCGTGACATTTTGGAGAACTTCAAAAGCTATTTAATATCTGCTGTGAATGTTTTCCTCTGGGTCTCCCACCGCGGGCGCTCCTCCGAGTGGTCTAATTTGGTCCCCCTTTACGTTGCTGGCACTGTTATTTGTAACACATGAGCCCATCGCATTGTCTCTAGCATTTGCTTGATGAGCTGGGCATCATCTGCGACAGCAAGTGGAGCAGGTGGTAGACTTCCGAGGAGAGCACGTGTTTGAAGAGCAGTGCTCTCCTGGCCCAAGCTAAGCGTCCGGAAACAGAGGCCACACTGGGAGGGCGTTCTCAAGAGCCAGGGTAAGGGAGTGACCTCCAGGGACAAGCAGGATCTCCAGGGACACCACAGTCCCTGCCCAAAGGAAGGCCCACTCCTGTCCACCACCCCAAAGCGCTGAGGCAGTCAAGCCAGGGTAGCTATGAGCAGAAGCTTCCATGCTGGTCCTCAGGCCCCAGGAGCCACTGGACCAACTCTGCTAGACCTGCCCACCATCCTCCTCAGGGCAGCAAGGATGGACCTGCACGTGAAGGCCCCATCGTCCTCTGGGGGAAGTTCAAGGGTTCATACCCCAGTTCCTGTCTGTTGGTCCTCTGTCCTCTCCTGCCTGTGGTGTTCCCCGCTTCTGGATGTGGTTCTGAGATGGTGAGTTTAATCAGGGGCAGAACCCAGAAAACTTGACTTGACTGAGGCCAAGTACTCTCCTCAACACTTTACCCAAAAAAACACCAGCTCGCCCTACTACCTCTTCCTGAAGAATCTGCCACGCGCTTCCAAGCCTCACTGAGCCCAGCACAAGCCTTGTACACCCCACAGGGGGCAGAACGTGGAGAGTGGAGGGAGGGCTGAGAAGGAGGCTGGACCAGGATCCGCAGGAGCTTCAGCTCCAGGCTGAGGAACCCACATTGCACCAAGGTGTCCGTGAGAGCCAATGAAGGGTCTGCAGCCGGGGAGTACCTTTGAAGGACCAACCTGGTGTCTGGGGAAAGGTTCTGGAGGGAAGGTTCTGGAATCACACACTTTGATGACTCACCACCAGATTTTTTTATCCTCTGCTCTTCCCCTGCTAACAGGAAGCCAGGCCAGGAGCCGGGTTGAATTCAGGGTAGCGACTGGGATTGCCTGGAACTGTAGTTTCCTTGTTAGGTCATAAAATAAGTCTTGATAATTGGAAAATGATTGAAAATTCATAAAAGTCCTGTTCTCTAATCACAATGATATTAAGTTAGAAATTAGCAACAGAAACGTGAGAAATCTCAACATATTTCTTAAGTAAATGATATTTCAAAAAAAGAAACCAGAACATAAATTGGAGAACATCTTGATCACAGTCAGAACACAACATGTCAAACTGCTCAGAGCTTCTCCAGCAGAGCTGAGAGGCGAAGTCTACAGGGTTGCTAAACTTTCCAAGCACTGTGCTACAACGCTATGCAATAAAGCATTACCTGAACCTAGAACGTGGGCTTCTGCATCAAAACGTGGAAAGAAAAGGCATTCAACTTAAAAGGTGCACGAAGAAGGGAAACATCAGAATCAGCGCAACTGCGGAAAAATATTAGAAGAAGGATACAGAAAAATTAGCAAGACCAATGGTTTATTCTAGAAAGACAAGAAGGCAGGTGAAGTAGATTGACCCGAATCTCTGCAGCGAGCAAGGCCCATCGCTACACACTGTGGGGAAACGAAGCTGTGCAAGACGCACGCTCATCTCCACGCTGACTAACTGGAGAACTTGGGTGAAGTGCAAAGCGTCCAGGAAGATGCAGTTCATTAAAACTCATTCAACAGAATTTAGAAAATAGGAAAGACGCAATGATCAAGGGAAGAAATCAGATTAGTAAGTTAACGCCTCCCCACAAAGGGATAAGATTCAGAGGCTTCCCTAGTTAGCCTGATGAAATGATCAACGAGAGAAAAGCACCAGCTACGAAGCCTTACAGAACAGAACCCAGAGCATCCTGTAATTGATTTGTGAAACTGGTAGGAGGCAAAAGTTGCAGACATCCCAAAAATGAAAACCAAAGACTGAAATCCCTCATAACACCCAGGCAAAAGTCCTTCCCATAACCTAGCAGAGGAAATTCGACAACCAACAGAACAGTCATGCAACATGACCAGATGGGCTATTTCCCAGGTACACAGGGTCCATTTAACATTTGAAAAATCAAAGAACGCAGCACACCTAATAGAATAAAGGACATTTACCCAGTCATCTTAACGCATGCAGAAAAACAACCTGACCCATCCAATACATGTGCACAGTGAAACCTCAACTGTAAAGCACCTGTGCAAACACGCTCAGCAGGAAGCCAGAGCAGCGAGGGGAAGGAGGGGAAGCCAATCATACATAATCTTTCTGAAAAGAAAGATTAAAAACCACCTCTACTTGCGGAAAACACTATTTTGTTTACAGAAAATCATCTTAGGAAACCAGAACCAAGAACTCCTAGGACCACTGAGCAAGTTTACAGCATCATCCAGAAAATCCACTGGGTCTCCTGCCTAACAACACACTCTCCAACAACGAATGGAACAGGCTTGCTCACAATAGCATCAAAAATAATATACTTGAAACAAATTTATAAGAAGTGTAAAACCTTAAAGTTGAAAATTACCAATTATTCTTGAGAAAAAATGTAAGCAGGCTCAACCAATGGAGGTGGGCTCTGCTTGATGGGTTAGAATCCTCAACACAGTCAGGAAGGAAGTTCTACGTCACAGAACACAGTCAGCAAGAACCTTCCACATTCCCAACAGACAACTTTGAAGGAACCAAAAGACGAATCAGAAAATTAGCAGGGATACCCAAAAGGCTTGGACCATCTGAAGAAAAGAGAGATGGAGACTTGTATTGCAAGATTCTACAACTGATGATAGAGCTCTTTGACCACGACGGGTTATTATGGGGCCAGGATAAGCACGTGATCAATGCGGCAGAACCGGGAGTTCAGAAATGTGCCAAGGCACCCATCTCCAAGGCAACCGGACAAGAAGAAAGCACAGGGTTTTGAACAAATGGGTCTGGAAAAGCCAGGCATTCACATGCACAAAGAAAGAGGACTGAGACCTCGCCTTGTGCCAAAAACGACAACAGGAAATGCGTGTTTGACTTCAGCAGGTGGTTTGACGATCTCCATGAAAATGGAATATAGACTGTCACATGACCCAAAAGTCCCACTCCTCGCTATTTGCCCAGGAGAAATAAAAATAAGATCACACAAAAACATGTACATAGGGTTCCTAGCATCATTCCCAGCTGTCAAACACCAAAGGACTGGGTTGCGTGGAAGTTAAGCAAACTGCAGCACACCCATGCTGGGAATACTTCTCAGCCACAAAAGAGGACCCAGGAACTAATGCAGAACATGACCTGCTGCCTCCTGGAAACACTATGGAAGTGGAAAAAGCTGGACTCACAAAGCTACAAATTCTGTGGTAGCCTTAGAGGACATTTTGAAACAGCCAAAATTATAGACAAAAGTAGGTCAGGGGCTGGTACAAGCCAGGGTTTAGAGAAGGGCTTTCTGCACACCAAAGGCCCTAGGAGAGTTCCAGGGCATGGACTGTCGTATCTCCATTGTTCTGGTGGGAACACTTGCAGTTTTGCAGAATCTGCTGAACTGTCCCCCATTGAAGGTGAGCTGGACCCTAAGAAGGCCCTGTCACCTGGGGGAGGGTGCCAGGGGAGAGGCCCCCTCGCCCTGCCAGCGCAGGCTCCTGAGGCTGAAGTCCCTGCTCAGAGTGTCAGCTTCAGAGGGGGAATCGCAGGACCCTCAGCAACAGCTCCCGTCTGCCCCCAGTGAGCACATGCACAGTCAGCTTCCGAGAGCATGTTCTCACCCGCAGGGCCTGGACAGTCCCTTCTTCTTGGGTCAGAAGCTCAGTGCATGATCAGCACACCCAGCGCATGGAGGCACCTGCTCTTTTAGCTACTCCAGGGCTGTTCACACACCGCCCATGTCTGCTGACCAAGTCCCCTGGCCAGTGGATTGGACAGCAGAAACTCCCTCTCTCCATTCTGGAAGCCAGGAGTCTGATACTCAGGCCTGGGCAGGTTGGTTCCTGAGGAGGCTGTGAGATCTATCCAGGCCTCTGTCCAGCTGCTGGTGGCTACTGCGGCCTTTGGTGACCCTTGGCCTCTGCCTCCATCTTCATGTGGCCTGTTCTTAGTTTGTTTGCCCCGTGCTGTGTCCACAACTCCCCTTTTATGAGGACTCTGGTTGTGCTGGGGTAGATGTCCACCAGATGCACACATCAACTCATTTGCTAAACTGCATCAGCAACGCTCAAAGTCCAAAGTCACACTGTTGTGACGGAGCTGTGGAGTGACACAGCTAGGCCCCTGACAATGGCCCAGCCCCAAACGAAGGGGATCCTTTGCTGTGAAAAAGATCATGTTGGAAGAGCAAGAAAGACTAAGAGGCCTTTAAAACCAAGGGTGCTCTGTCTACCTGCTTATCTTGTTGGGACTGAACCTTGAAAGGCCAGGTCCACCCTGGCTGCTGCTGCCTCAGCCCTGTGCAGGGAAACAGCCAGGGGAAGCCACTGGGAGGTCCATACACACGGCCCGCACGCCCAGTGATCAGCCAGGGGAAGCCACAGGGAGACAGGCGGGGGCATACACATGGCCTGCACACCCAGGGAACAGCCAGGGGAAGACACGAGGGGGAAGGGGTGCATGCACACAGCCCGCATACCCGGGCCTTGTTCCCACTCCCCTGCTTAACTCTGTTCACAAACCATGACCGAGCAGACAAAGCAGACCCCTGCTTCCAATTAGCGCCTGCCTAAGGCCTCCAGGGCCCTGGCTGAGCTCTGCAGCGCAGCCCAGCACCTGTAAATCAGGACCTCGGGTCCAGAGTGTGGCGGGAGGGGCCCATGGGGCCTGTGAGAACTGGTTCCGTGGCACACTCCTGTGGGACAGCCTCTGGGGCAGCCACACTAACCCCAGCGAGGCAGTGTCATGGTTTTTAATTGAATGTTTTCAAATTTTGTACATGAGCCCGGAGGCGATGGACTCTCAGAGGGCATGGTCTAACAAATTGGTAAAACAAAAAAAATCCCAAATGCAGTAAATGAAAGGGTTTTCATTCTCTCCCTCTTCTCATTAACCACTCTGCCAAGTTCAGGATAACTGTGTACTGTGTTGGAGAAGATTATGAATTTCCTCTAAAGCTCCCCAGTCTTCTACAGCCTGACACTCCCAGTGGCCTGGCCATTTCCTGTCAAGAAGCCATATTCAAGATGTCACAGGACCCATCTAAACCTCCAGGCAGGCTGGGACCAGGACCCAGCACCCCTGACCGCTACCTTCTTGGTGACCTGTAACTTCATCATAGGCCACTGTCAAACTCTTTAAGTGTTTGCAATTCATGACAAACAGACAGTTGGGTGGAAAGAGAGATGGCCAGTGAAAGTGTAGCTGGGCATGTGCATGAACATGTTTATGGATGGATGGGAGGAAGGGAGGAAGGAAGGAAAGAAACAAGGAAGGAAGGAAAGATGCACAAATGGATGGATGGATAAGTGGGTGGGTGAGTGGATGGATGCATGGATGAGTGGATGGACAAATGGATGGATGAGTGGACAGATGGATGGATGAGTGGATGGATGGATGGATGAGTGGACGGATGGATGGATGAGTGGATGGATGGATGAACAGATGGATGCATACATGGATGAATGAATATATGGATGGATAGTGAAAATGAGCAGCAGGGAGATAGGTGTGCACACAGTGGGTATCCAATGGCCAAGTCAGTTGCCTGTGTCTGCACATGGTCTGGTCAGGGTCATTTAGGACACCAGAGTAGGGAGTGCAGACAGCCTGACCAACCAGAGCTCCCCAGGGGTTCCTAGCTGCACTTCAGAGGTTTCCTCTCTTGCTAGGAAGTGTGAGGGGGATCCAGACCTGCTCTCTGCCTATCCACCATCCTGGGGCTCCTACCTGCCTCCAAAGAGAGCACTGGAGAAGTGCGAGAAAGAGCAGAGGTGGGCGGTGGACGTGGGAGGGAGCAGGGACCTCCAAGCCGGGCCTCTCACCTGACACCTGTCCCACTCTCCAGCTTGCTGGTGGAGAGCAGTGAGTAACGTCTGGTAGCTTGTGATGGGAGCTACTTTTCTCTCACCTGCCCCTGAGGAAATGGCAGCTTGAAGAGGCCCAAGAACCAGATGCCACGCAGGTCAGCAGGTGCCGGATAGCATGCTCTGAATCCTGGTGATCCATCTGACCCCTCCAGGTGGCAGGGACTGCAGGCTGGGCTCTGGTCAGAATGTGCTCTGCCTCCGCAGGCCTCAAGCATGGCAGGGGCCCAGCCTGGGTGCCCAGGGGTGCTGAATGTTGAACTAACGTGGCTTGGTGGTAGATTTCCATAAATATTGATCCTGAGGCAGATGGCCTAGGTTATGTCTGAGCAGGTCAGTCACTATCCGACTTTAGAGGCCTCTGTCCTTGGTGGCTGGTTGTGAGGTCCCCCCCAAGCATTGCCACAGAACAGCACCTAGGGCTCCCTCAAATTACCTTATCTAAGACATAAATATGACTGTGCCACTTCCTGCCTAACAACCTGAGAACACTCCCTCTTTCACGAACATTCCTGCAGAGCCAGCGCTCTGCCTGTCTCTCAACCTCACTCCACCACCATCTGGGACCCTGGGCCAGGCTCTGAATGCCTCATCCTGCCCTGGCTACGAGCCTTCCAAGTCACTTGTTTTGGTCAACTCAGGCTGCTCTAACAAAACGGCCAGTCTGGGTGGCTTAAACAACAAACACTTATCCCTCACACTTCTGGAGGCTAAAGGCCAAGGTCCAGATGCTGGCAGGCTCTGCATGGTGAGGGCCACTTCACAGTTCATAGATGACAACGTCTTACAGCGTCCTCCATGGTGGAATGGGAGGGGTCTCTGAAGCCTCTTTTACAGGTCACTGGTCACATTTGCAAGGGCCCCACCCTCATGACCTAACCACCTCTGGACAGCCGCTCTCCTAATACTTCTCCCTCGAGGATTGAGACTTCGACATACCAACTAGGAAGGACACAAATGTTCAGACGCTCTACTGGATGAATCCTTTCCATTGCTCAAAACCCAGCTACACATCCTCAGTCCAGGGAGCTCCTTCTCCTCTCCACGCTCGAGGTGCTGTCCTTCATGTCTCCGATCCACGTTCAACCCTGGCCATGGTGGACTTCTTCCCCTGGACCAATACCGCTGTCTTGCTTGTTGCTACCCAGCAGGGTACCAGGCTCAGTGCCTGCCCCATGCCAAGCCTGAGCACTGTGCTAAATGAATGTGTGGTCCCTACCCCACCACTGCCCCTTCAGAGCCTCCACTCCACAAGACCACCTAGTGCTGCTCTCCCATGCCACCTCTGTGTGATACAGAGGGACTTGCGACCAGCATGATGGGGAAGAGTCCTGGCTTGCAGGGAGCACGTGTGGAGATTGATTAGTGAGGTCTGCCACAGACAGGGCTGGGGAAGGAGCTTGAGCGTGTACCCCGTCTTATCTTGGGCTGACTCCAACCTGTTAGGGAGGTGGTTCATAACTCAGAGGGTTAGGAAGATGAGGGTCAGCTAGGGGGCTTCCCAGGAGGGGCCTCTCCAAAGCCTCAGGCCAACGGCCTCAGGACCGCCTAGACCTCTGTCCAAGAAGAGGCAGGCCCTGTGCTTGGGACCTGGGACCACACTTGGGCAGGGACTATCTGCCTGGAACAAGAAAGTGTGGCTCATGTCCCAGCTTCATGGAACTCCACCGGTCTATTTCACCAAAGTGACCAATGTGGCCCCTCCTTGTCCAAGGCCCCAGGACGTGAGCTAGGTGAGGACTGATGCTCAGGCTGCAGATGTGCTCCTTGCAGGAGGCCCAGTCTGTGGACACCACTAGGCGGTGCCGTGTGGCTGAGCCTCAAGCGCGTGAAAGTCCTGGCGTTCTTCATTCCAGTCACGCTGAGACCACGCGTGCTGATGTGTTCAGCGGGTCCCCCCCCACTCTGCTCCACGCAGCATGGTTGGAGCCTGTTGCCAGCCCTGGAAGGGATGCCACATGCATACGTGATCGGAACGCGTGTGTGGGCACGAGGAGGAGGGCTTTCAAGACTCTGACAAAGGGACTGGGTGGGCGACATGCAGCGCCTGGCTCCTCTCCTGGACAAACAAAGGAGGAATTGTGGAAGTGGATGCCTCAGGGGGATGCCAGGAAGAAATTGGCTGTGCTTCATCTGTTGGGGGTCCTTGGGGAAGTTCCTGGTTGGGTCTCCTCCACAGTCCTGCAAGGAGCCTGGGCTTTGAGCCATGTGGTCACTCTTGTAAGCATGAGCAGGTAGAGAGGACAACGGAAGTGTCATGAAACAGGGCGTGGGAGTGTGCCTGCAGGAGGCACACAGGAAGGGGCTCGCGGGCCACCCTGTGCTTCTCATGGGCCTCTCGACTTGGGGTCTGTCATCCATCATGTGTGGGAAACGGCACTCACAGTAGAACTGAGTGGCTGTAGAGTTGGTGGGCACAGAGTTGTGGGTCCATGTGACATTAAAATAACTCCACAGTGTCATTCACAACAACCAAAAGGTGGAAAGAGCCCAAAGGCCCGTGAACTGATGAACAGATAGACATGATGTGGCCCTTCCACCCTGTGGAACACTGCTCACCCACACACACGATGACCTGTGCTACACCCTGGATGAGCCTTGAAAACATGCTCGGGGAAGTAGGTAGCCCAGGGGAAGACTTTGGTGCAGGCCCCACCAATAAGGAGTCCAGTGGAGGCCAACGCACGGCCACGGAAGCCAGAGTGGTGCTGGCCAGAGCCTGGGAAGAGAGAAAATGGGGTGGCAGAGTAGCATTCTGGGATGAAGATGCTCTGGAGTTGGATTGTGATTGTGGTTATACATTGTGAACGTACCAAGCCTTGCTAATTGTGAATATGTTACCTGTATTTTGCCACAACAAAAGTGTCACAACGCTGAATGTGCACTGTGTGTGGAGCTCTACATGGGCACGCGACTCCACGCCTAGTGCCTTGTCATCTGCACACCTGTTTAATAAAGAAGAAATAGAGGCTCAGAGGGGAAGCAGCCGTCTGGAAGAAGAGACCCCAGTGTGAGCACACTCTGTGATGCCTCTCCATTTCACGCCAAGAATCCCAAGAACCCTCCCCTGGATGAGAGCACTCACTGACCACAGGGCATCTCAGAGCCTTGGAGACCCCATGGCATCGCCACGCTCCAGGGGCAGGGCCTGCGGCATCACGTTCTCAAGTGATCTGGAGTGAGAGATGCTTTATTGCCACCTTCTTCCGTGTGCGGGGCATTTGGCCAGCACTGGCCCCAGCCCCTTGGTACTCAGTGCTCCATGTGGAGAGAACAAGTTGCTGATCATCATGGCAGCTGGTGAAAAGGGAAGAACTGAACCAAAAGACTGGCGTCGAGGCCTGAGAGGGTGATTCCATCTCTGCTAGACACCTTGACGGTCCTGCCATCCAGTCATCTTCATCCATCCATCCAACCACCCATCCACCCATCCACCCATCCATGCATACATATTTCCATCTTTCCATCCACTCAACTATCTCTCCATCCATCCGTTTATCCATCCACGCATCTGTCTATCATTCCATCTGCTCATGAATCCATCCACCCGTCCATTCACCCATCTATCAATCCATCCACCCATCCATCCATCCATGCATTCATCTTTCCATCTTTTCAGCCACTCAACTCTCTCTCCATCCATCCACACATCCATCCATCCATCCATCCATCTACGCATGTATCTTTTCATTTTTCCATCCACTCAACTATCTCTCCATCCATCCACGCATCTGTCCATCTGCTCATGAATCCACCCACCCAGCCATCCATCCAACCATCTGTTTATTTAGAGTGTATTTTTGAAAGCCTTCAATGCATGCAGTGCAGTTAGATGGGGTTCCAGCAGTGAAAACAAATAATGCCCACTTTTAGTAAAGACACACAAAAACTCAGAAACTTACACCTAAGTGATGTCAGAGGTGAGGTTCCAGGGCTATGAAGAAACATGAACTGGCAAGTGAAGGGGCCATCCTCAGTGGAATTAACCTCTTGACATAACCTCCTTCTTGCAATGAGATCTGCACACTGTCACTTTGCCTGCGGGCATGAGTTCCGGAACAGTCAACTGATTCCCTCTGCTGCCTGCAGGTGTCAGGGTGTGTGAGATACCTGCAGTACACCTTCAGGTTTGTGCACCCAGTCTTGGGTGCTCCCCAGCAGTCAGTGATCTCCCCGCCTATGAACCATCCTAGGGGAGGCATCCATGAGCCACTGGGGAGCCAAGGCTTAGGTTTTGAGCTGTGCAGGGTCCCAAGCAGGGGAAAGGCACTGACAGTGTAGTAAATGACGGGCTGCAGGTGTGTCCTGGCCAAGACTTCCCACTTCAGCAGCCAGCACTGGCCTCCCGGCCTGTCATCCTGTATCTAGGCACTTGACCAGCACTGAGCATAGAGGGACTCCAGGAAACACACCAGCAGACCTGCAGCATGGTGATGTGGGGAAGGTGAGCAAATGATGCCAATGAGCTACTGCAAAGTCCTTGATGTATACACTGAGATACATGCATGCACACACACACTCACACAATATGCATGCAAACACACATATGTGCTCTCACACACATGTACACAAACATATATACTCAAGCACAGATGTCCATACACATACAAACACACGTATGTACACAAACACACAAACATATATACACTTGTGCACATATACACACAAACACACATATACATACACACATCCACATATTTATACACATGAATACATACATATACACACATACTCATGCACATGCATGCAAACACACATATATGCTCTCATGCATACATGTACACAAACATATATACTCATGCACATTTGTCCACACACATATAAACACACATGTGTACACAAACACATATATATATATACACGTGTGCACATATACACACACACATATATACTCACACACATCCACATATTTATACACATGCATACATACGTATACACACATACTCATGCACATGTATGCAAACACACATATACGCTCAAACATATATGTACACAAATATATACTCATGAATGTGTACACACATACACACAAACATAGATATACACAGTCACATGTGTGTATGCAAACACACACATATCACATTCATACACACACATATACACACCCCCTTATATTTACATAGTGCTTATACACATTTATACACACACACTCACACATATGCATGCAAACACACACATACGTATACTCATGCACATATACACTCACATACGCACATGTGCACACATCTATTCATAGACATATGTACATGCATACATTTACACTCACACAAAGATACAAAATATTCACACTTGTACACACTGCTGCACACTCACACATTTATACACATACACACATACATATATAACCTCTCACCACACAAGTACACAAAAATACACACATATACACAGGTACACACATACATACACACACCCACACAGTATATACTCACACTCAACATACATACACACATTCACGTATACCCACACATGCACCTACATGTGTATACACAGTGGTGCACACGTTTACATATACGCACATGCGCACACGTGTAGGGAACAACCCATGCACCATGTGTGCACACCCACACACAAACACTCATGCTTGTATTCACACACACCTGTAGGTGTACTCTCAACCTGGTGCCCTTGGCTGTGGGCCTTGGCACAGTGCTGGCTGGAGAAAGGACCCCTGAGCCTAACGCCCGCCCCCCAGATGGTGGGCTGCAGGAGGAGGCCCGGCCCCTCTGGAGCTGCTGCGTCAGGTGCAGGTGGGTGGCCGCCTGCAGCAGCGCACCTCAAGTCAGGGCATCAACTGTACCTGTGAGGTGGGCAGCCGTGAGCGAGGAGCCTGGCAGAGGCCACCTGTGACGAGTGGCACCAGTGAGACGCTGGTATTTGCCCTCCTTTGGGTAAGCCCTGACTACTAGGGCAGCCTCAGCAGGCTGCAGGCAGGAAGGAGGAGGCCCTCACCATCTGGTCCCCGCTGGCTGTGTCCCACCCTCCTTGAGGCCTGTGTCCTCAGCCTGCTCCAGCTAGCACCCCAGGCCCCCATGCAGGACACAGTTTATTCCTCAGCTGGATTCCTGAGCCCAGACCCCAGCACCCAGGTCCTCAGGCTCCTCATTGGGCTCCCTCCTGACAGCTGCTGGCCCTCCCGGGACTGCCCTGAAGCCAGAAACGCATCCCGCCCCTCAACTCCAGATCCTCAGCCTCTGTGAAGCTGGTGACCAGCATTTCAGCCCTGGAGGTCTGTCCCCTGAGCTCAGAGAGGAGGACACCGAGCCCCAGGAGAGGCAGGCCCACAGGGCCCACCACAGGTATTGGTGGTCTGCACAGGAGCAACTCGGCCTCAGGAGAAGGGACCCAGCCCCCAGCCTGGCCAGTCACCTGTCGATGGCAGGAGTAAGCCATGTGCATGGCCCACAAGCGGGCTTGGAGGTTCCTGGGGCAGGGGTCAGCCTGAGGCCTGAACCACTCCCAGGGCTGAGCCAGCTCACGGTCCTCCTCTTGCTCCAGCAGCTGAAAACACAGAGCCCAGAGCTGGGGGGTGCTGCCAGCTTCCCACGGCCAACAGCAGCAGAACCGAATCCACAATGAGGCATGAGGTCATCTTGGATGCACCTCTGGGTTGCTTAAGGGAAGAGAAAGTTCTGGAGCAGAGCAGGCCACCCGCTCCTGCCACTGGAGGTTGCTGTGGACCAGGCCTCGCGGCTGGGTGCAGCCTGGCTCTGTGTTGGCTGGTGACAGGTGGGGTGGGCCACAATTCCCAGGCTGCTGGGCACTGTGTGCTGCCCGCGGGCCTCCTGCCCGGGGCCGGGCGCCCAGGGATTATGCTGCTTGCAAAAGGCCTCACGGGTGCTATGGGCTTGGCAATTACTGAAAAGAAAGCCTGGTTATTATTCATGTCGTGTGTTGAGAAATCTCTATAAAGTTTTACAGCCGCAAATGTAAAAGGGGTTTTTATTGGTTTAGCATTCTTCACTACTCCTCCCCGCCCCCACTCGGAATCTGGGCCTTTGTTTCCGGCCTTCTAGGAGCCTCTAAACACAGCTCCTCTGTGCCCTGTGGAGGTGGAGTGGCCTGCAGGGGTACGGGGGCTGCAGGCCTTGGTGCCTCTGAAGCCCGGCCTCTGCTCTCTGCTCCAGCCTACCCCGCGGGTTTCCCGCTCCATCAAGGGCTGGATGAGCACATCTGAGGGCGGCCATGGTCAGACCTGGCTCAGGTGCTGAGTCCCAGAGGCAAGAGGCATGTTTACTGCCTTGGGGAAAAGGAAAAAGGAAATACTAAGCAAACGAGGAATAAACACGGAGAAGTGGTTGGGCCTGCGTGTGGGTGGTCCATGTGCTCACCCTGCCCAGGAGGCCTCTGCTGGGCGACACCTGGCCTCGCCATCTTGGTGTTCTCTTCCTGCTAGCAGGGTACACAGATGGGCTGGGGGATGACATAGCACTCTGTAGGCTGTAAAGACCAGCTGGGCTGCTGGGGACAGTGGCACTTCTGTAGGGGACCTGGGGAATGGACTCTCTGTGCAAATCTGGCTGGGCTGGGTGAAAGGAGACCCAGGGGCGTTCAGGTGGAGGCCCAGCCAGGGCAATGGTGTAGAGTTAGGAGAACAGGAAGTCAAGTGCTTAGAGCATCACAGGGAAGGACGTCCCAGGCAAGAAGGGCCAGGCGGGCTGAGGGAGGGAGACCAGGAAGCTACTGGAGGTTGGAGTAGGGTGACCTGCATCTTCCCATCTTTTTCCTAAAGACTTAGGATTGGCAAGGGATGGGACAGAGCAGCGGGAAGAGCCCCAGGGCTACACTGGATGCAGAGGCCAGGGGGGGCATGGGAGGCTGGAGCAGCCCTGCTGTGCCTGGGGCTGGGTGTTGGGATCCACCCCACAGCGCTCAGCTCCATTTCCGTCTTTCCCTCCTACTCACCTGCAAGTTTCCTGCCCAGTCAGTGAGGTTGAACCTGGAAAGGGTGCTCATGGCTGCTCCCTTCCCTCACACCCATAGGTCCCAGGCAGACTCCATCTAGAGGGACAGGCTCCCCAAGCTGGAGATTGCTGGGGCAGGGTCGCGCTGCAGAAACCCTGACAGCAGCGTAGCCCAACGCCTGTGCTGATGATGCCCTATCAGGCCAGGGAGGAAGAGGAGCATCACCCATGTCCCCAGCAGGGAGCCTGGCACCCTCACAGTGTTCTCCCCCAGAACTGCCTGCTGGGTGGCACGGTTGGAAGCGCTGCCTTTAACACAGACCCAGGGCTCTGCCTTCACCTCCAGCACAGAATGCTTAGAGAGCTCCAGAGATATCACACCTATGCTCACAGAGGACACGGACCTGGAATCGAGCACTCTGCTTCTGTCCACCAGGACGCTGTGGTCCCAGGAGACTCACTCAACAACTGTGGAGTCCGACGTGCAGAGCCCGAGAATCCCAGCTCAAAGTGGCCCACTGGGAGCCAAGAGGGCTGGGAACACACAACAGCGGGGGTGTGGGGGTGCTGGCTGAGCGTGGGCTCCCTGCAGAAGAACAGCCGGGGCCCAGTGTTCTGCTGGGGTCACCTCCAGAGGCCCTGCAGGGCAAGGGCCAGAGACAGGGAAAAAAATCACTTCCAGAATCAGGGAAGGGAAGGAGAAAGGAATCACAGTGAGACAAGCCCAGAGGGCCATGGCCAGCGAGGGTAGCGGATGGGTGCAGCCCTGCGGTTACACAGGAGGGCCCACAACAGCTGTGGACAGCACAGCCTCTCAATACGGCCAGGGGAGCTTTGAAGTTCTCTGCAAACAGCAATGACAAGATGAAGGTGGTGGATGTACCGATTACCCTGAGGTGGTCGCTCCCCAATGTGTACCTGAACCAAAGCACGTCACTGTGCCTCAGAAATATGTATAAGTCAATCAAGCAATTAATGCAAAAGAGGGCAGGAGAGCAACCCGGAACATCCAGCCTTTGAGCAAATGGTCAACACATCCGGCTCCCAGACGAAACCTCACGCAAAGCCTGGGCACCCCAGGTGCCCCCTGCTGCATACCCATCTCCAGCTTTCAGCAAGACACCACAGGTTCTCCAAACCTGGTTCTCCAAACCACAAGGAAAGAGAGCAGCATCCAAGCCAGACAGCATGGCCCGGATGCTGCACTGCCATGCAGGGTGCGGTGGGGACAGGTGACACAGACACCTGGGGAAATCCAGAAAGCAGTTCTATGCAGAGCTGTGCAGCTTGGTTCAGGGGACCTGGGTGTCACAAATCCCCAACCCCGAGCTGAAAACTCTTCCAGTTTTATATTCAGTGAGGTTATAAAACATTTAATTAATGTTTTTCTTATTTTGATAAGCCAGACTGCAGTTTTATAAGGTTTTAATCGAAAGGCAGATATAACGTCCCTGTACAGGGTGTTCTTCCTCTCTGGAGTGAAGGCTTATTCTATAACTCTAGATAACCACAGCACAGAGCGCTTCTGCCCTAGAGGAGTCACAAGTTACAGCCAACCTCTATGCCAATCTTGCAGACACCCTGGCAAAATGTCGCCGACAGCAGTCAGTTGAACTGTTTTAAAGTTACGCGGTCAGCTAATTAGGGGAAGGCTCCTGAAATCCCTTCCCAGTCCCCTTCAAGGGGACCTAAGATAGCTACAAATGATGTTCTAAGGTCACCGTGGAAGGCGTAAACAGCATGCGGGAGCATATGGATGACGTCAACAGAGACGGGAACACCAAGAGTCAACGGGAAACGACAGACATCAACAGCACATCAATGTCTTGGGGGGCTCTCCAAGTCGACTTGACATGGCCAAAGACAATTCATGAGCTGAAGGTGTGTTAATAAAACCTTCACCGACTGAAGCACAAGAGGAAAGCGGGAAAAGGGAACAAGATGTCTAAGAATGGTGCAAAAGTATAAGAGGAACTGCATGTGTGAAATAGAAATACCAGAGGAAAAAAGAGAGAATAGAGAATAAAAATATTTAAGGTAGGGGCTGGAGCAGTTGCACAGAGGTTGGAGCGCTTGCCTGGCATGCACAAGGACCCAGGTTCAAACCCCAGCACCATATTCACAACTAGGTGTGAGAGAAGCAAATGCCAGATGGGAGAAAAGGTGATTTTCTTTAACTAACTAAATAAAAATATTTAAGGTAATTATGAATGAGAACTTTTCCAAAAGTGACAACAGACCCCAAACCAGAGATCCAGACAACTTGGTAGACACTAAGCACCAGAAATGTCAACAACACCCAAACAGTCAGATTGCAGGAAACCTAAAAGAAAACCTTGACATAAAAGCACGGGTGGTGGCAAAACA
The DNA here is from genome assembly GCA_004027875.1 of Aplodontia rufa. Taxonomy (NCBI): domain Eukaryota; kingdom Metazoa; phylum Chordata; class Mammalia; order Rodentia; family Aplodontiidae; genus Aplodontia; species Aplodontia rufa. Next base: position 16,902 of record PVKS010009387.1, read on the forward strand.
AGAAAGTAAACAAAACTTACCCACAGAAGAGCAACGACGAGAATCCCCTCCGACTCTCAGCAGAAGCAAGTCAGGGAGGAGCAGGTCCGAGCGAGCTGAAAGGGCTGAGAGTGAAACCCGCCAACTCGGATTTCTGAATTTAGCACAAACATCTATTAAAAGTGAAGGAGAAATATTTTTCCAGACAATCAAACACTGAGGGATTTGTCAACAGTACAAATGTCCTTCAATAAATGATAAAGGGCATTGTTCAGAGAGAAGGAAAATTATACAGTTCAGAAACAAAAATTTGCATGAGGGAGTGAAGAGCATCAGAGAAAGAATGAATAAAAGCAGGATGAGGTCTTGTGCTCCTTGTTCTTCATTTATTCAGCAGGTCCACGTTGGAAGTAGTAGCAGTAACTGCGCGTCGGCTGATAGCAGCGTGTGCACGCACAACGTGAGCAGTGGCGGTGTGGCGAGGAACGCGGAGGGAATCTGAGATTCTCAGGGCCAGTCACCTGCACTGCAGAGGAGCAATGCAGAGCTCTTTGAAAGCGGACTTGGATCAACTGCAAATGTGATTGAAATCTCTTGGGAAACCACACTTTGTTAAAGGAAATATAATCGATTTGCTAACAAAGGGCAGAAAACATAATCACATAAAATTTTCATTTAAAACTAGCTAAGGCAGAAAAGAGGGGAAGATTGAAAATAGAAATGAAGGCAGGTGTGATGGCTGGGAAACAGTCACAAGGGTGGTCAATGTGCCCACAGCTGCATCCACGATCACTTTAAGTGTGAGTAGTCTGAACACACCAGTTATAAAGCAGATGCTGTCTGAATGCAATAGAAGAGAAATCAAGACTGCACGGTGCTATCTGCAATAGACTCAGGTTAAGTATGTGACATATTAAAAGTCAAGGCTGAAGAAAGAAAGGTAATACTGACCGAAAGAAAGCACGGGTGCTTATAGCAAAGCAGACCTCAGAATAGCACAAATTGTCATGGACCGACAAAGAGAAGCATTCACCGGTGGCAAAGGGGCCAATTCTCTACACATAAAGTAGAATCCATAATGTATACTCCTAACGAAGCCAATAGAACTACAAGCAGAAGTAGACAAATCCACCCTAAGAGTTGGAGACTTCGACACTTCCGATCTGTAATTGACAGTTCCAGCAGGCAGAAAAATCATAAGGACATGGTGGAAGTGAACAGCACTATCAATCAACTGGACCTAATTGACATTTATAGACCACTCCATCCAACAACAGCCAAATGCGCATTCTTCTCAAATTCACATGGGACATTAACTAAGATAGACATTCTGGGCCATAAAACACACCTTAACAAATTTGAAACAATATAAATCATAGAAAGTAGGCTCTTGGCCCTCAGTGGAATTAAACTACAACTCAGTAAAAGAAGGATGGTTGGAGAATCCCAAAATATTTGGAGATTACACTGCTAAATAACACATGGTTCAAAAATTTTTATGAGAATTTCAAAAACCTTTTGAAGGAAATGAAAATATAACCTATCAGAATGTGTGGGCTGGAATGAAAGCAATGCTCAGAGGGAAATTTACAGCAATGAATGTGCATACAAGAAATGGAAAAACCCCAAGACCACCACCTATAGTTCCACCTCAGGAAGTTCTCAGAAATAGGAGCAAATTAAATCCACAATGAGCAGAATCTAGCAGATTAAATAAAGTCAGACAAGATACAAATACCAGCACCAGAAGAAGGGACATTGCCACTGATCCCATGGACTGAAGATATAAGACAGACATATTATAAACAGGTCTGTGCTGACCTCTAGCTATTTGTGATTTATACTGTTTCAAGTTTGTTGTTCCTCCTCAACATAGTACTAGAAGTTTTAGCTTACGTAATAAGATAAGAAAAAATGAAAAGTGCATAGGTTGGGGAAAAGAAATGAAATGGTCCTTATTTACAAAAGACATGATAGTTGTTATGGTTTGAACCTGTAGTATCCCCCAAAGTTAATAAGACATTGTAGCAATAGAGGAAATGATTAGACTGTAACCTAATGGATGCATTCATGCATTTGACGGAGTAATAATTTGACAGGATTACCGTACTGGTCGGTAAGTGTGGGCAGGCAAGGTGTGGCTGGAAGAAGTAGGTCTGGGGAGGTGCACCTTCGGGATCATATATCTTGTCCCTGCACCCTTGAGTTCTCTGCTGTCTAGTCACCGTGAGCTGAGCAATTTTTCTTCTCCACTCCCTTCCACCAAGATATTCTTCCTCACTGTAGGCTCAGAGCAACAGAGTTGGCTGACCATGGACAAAGACCTCTGAAATCATAAACTCAAAATAAACATATCCTCCTCTGATTTGCTCTTGTCAGGTATTTCATTCACAGCAACAGAGAGTTGATTAACTCAATCATCTATGCAGAAAATATTATGAACATATAGACATTCTTAAATATCTATTTGAACTCACAAATAACTGAATTTACAGGGTACTAAGAAGGATGATTGCTTTCCTGTTCATTGCATGAGCAATGAACAACTGGGATTTGAAGTTAAAAAATCACTTACACTAGCCCCACAAAATTGAAATATTTGGAAATAAGTATAACAAAATTTGCACAGAATTTATGTGAGGAAAGCAAGACTCTAAAGAAAGAAATCAAGAAGGTGAAAAGGAAAGGAAAAATGTTTTATTTTTATGAATAGGAGGGCCCAGTGTTGTCAAGGTATAAATTCTCCGTAGCTTGATACACAGTCAATGCAATTCTGATCAAAATGGCAGCATGTCATTTGTGGATATTTATAGGTTGATTCTGAATTTCAGGCGGGAAGGCAAAGACTCAGTACTGAAGATGGAGAAAGTAGGAGGTCTGACACTATGTGACACATCATAAAGATGCAGCAGCCAAGAGAGTGGGGTAGTGAAAGACAAATAGATTAATCAGAGCCCAGGCAGACCCACAGAAATATAGGAAGCTGGTCTTTGACAAAGAAGCAATGACAGTTCAAGGAAGAACAGTCTTTTAAATAAATAGTGCCAGAACAGCGGGGCATGAGTGTGCAGGAACCCTCCACACCACCTTCCAAATCCCTATTAGTATAAAAAATTGTGTTGATCATAACACGTGCCAATATACACTGAGTAACTGTTCCAGGTTTACAAAAATGAAATGATTCAACGTCACAGCTACTTCCCAGAAAGCATGGAGGAATGGAGGGATGGATGGATGGATGGATAGATGGGCGGACAAATGGATAAACTGAGTGAAGAAGTAACTGATAAAGTCATTTGAATAATGAAACTTTAATGGAAGAAATACATTTAAGGTGATGTCAAAGAAGGTTTGATGTGGAAGTGTGAAAGAAACTTAATGTCATACTTTGTGTCATTTGGATCAATGGAACTGAGGCACTGGTTGAGCCATAAATGAGCTGGGTGTAGATTGAAGAGGACCCAGTTCAAAGGGAAGAAAGAAGGATTTCAGGACAACTGCTGCTTAGTTCACATACTTTAAAGGGTCATATATTAGTAAGGGCATTTTCCATTTAAGTGACAAATGCAACTCAAACTCATTTAAGCAAAACAAGGAATTGATCATTTCCAATAACCAAGGTGTCTTGGGGTTTCATTAATCTTCTAGCTGCACTAGATCCTGAGATTCCATGACACCCTCAGGATCTCCTGCTCTGCCTTTTTAGACATGGAATTCATTTGAAGAACAGATTTTAAGTAGGAGAATTTCTCCCCAAGGTGATAAAATAGATGGTTAATAACAAAAACAAAATGTGGCTGCCACAATGGAATTCAGTGTACAAAAATGTACACAATTACATGTGTGATACTGAAATGTCATGGAATGAATAGTAGCAATTAAGACAAAAATGTCTAAAATCACTTTATGGGGTCAATATTGAGCAAGGTCGAGACACATGACACAGGGTATCCTGTGTCATGGTAGGAAGATTCCACCCTCCAGGATTTCACCTTTGGATGGAAGAGGCCACCTGCCTGCTCCAGTGGGTCCTGGGCTGGCTGTCCTTGGCCAGCTTTAGTTGTATGCCTATTCCATTGTCTGTACGCATCCAGGACTGGGGCACAGGGCCATGTGAGGGCTTTGGGGATGGTGTCAACCTCACTCCAAGAAAAGAGGGTGTGAATCTCCAGAGGAAGCTGGTGGGGAGGGGAGGAGAAGGACTTGGAACAGGCCAACAGATGTGTGCCCCGGGATGCTTGCATGTGGATTAGGCAGGTGGGGTCCTGTTGCCGTGGCTCAGGAAAGTCTGTCTGTAAATTTGAGCTTCTCATCTGTAGCCAATAAATGAGAGTTGGCTTCATGTTCATCATTCTGGACAAAAGCCTAAAGGTCATTGCTTCTGTTCCCACACACTGATGGTCAGGATATGAGCAGACTGAGTCTCTTTGGACCTCAGTATCTGAAAACCACAGCGTGTCCTTGCACTGAGTGAGAAATAACCTGTTAAGTCACTAACAAAAGGCATTTTTGTTACTACAGCATAGCCAGCCTGTGCTGACTGATATGCTTGGCATCAAGTTTGAGGTAAGATAAAGAACTGCTTTATGTTGAATTATATAGTTCAATGAGTTGGGAAACACAAAATGGAGAAATAAAAGTTACTTAGAAGTTTCATTCTAATATCAGCAACTCAGACTGCAATGTCATGTTGCAAGCCATTGTCCATGGCTGAATTTTTTAAAAATGTCATTCACAGTAAATTTCCAATGATGTTGCTCCGGTGGGAGCATGCTCTGTAAACACTATTGTTTTGCTCCTAGCGTTCTTCCTGAGTCCACCTGTGACTCAGCCAAAGGTGGTTATTTACATAGTCTATTCACGGGTGTTTATTAAGACTTATTTTGTGCAAGGTGACAAGTTAGACTCTAATGAGAAAAGTATAAAGCAAAGAAGATATATTGGGCAAATGAAGAACCTCATAAATCTGATGACACAGATTCTGGTGCAAAATAATAAGCTTTTTCAGGATAATTCATACATGCTTGACTTCAAATTTTTCCATCTGCTGAAAACCATTAAAATCAAACTTTAATAAAAATCTATTAGTTGTGAGATCTTTTAGACTTTTGCTTTCTGTTAAAAATATTTATGTTACCTTTGATTTTTAAAGGTTTTATCTGGTGTAGAACCTTAAATTTGCAATTATTCCTATTGCATATATCAAAAACATCATTTCATTGTCTTTTGACTTCCATAGTTGACATTTTTGAAATTGACTGTCAGTCTCCAAACTTTATTTTCCTTTGCAGCTTTTTGTGTTTATTCTTTTTAGTCCTGTTTTGTGGAGTATCAATATGATATGTTGAACTGTAGAATCCTGATATTCTGTTGTTGACATTCTGTCAGTTGTGGGAGATTTTCAAGTGATAGCTCTTCAAATCCTGCTACCACAATATTCTATTTATCCATTTCTTCTGGGATTTCATATAAAGGTATTTTCTACTGTCCTATTCTACCATATATGTCTCTTAACCCATCTTATGTATTTTACATAATTTTTATCCTCTCCTTTTTCTGTGTAACTCTGATTAGCTTCCAGTTTATAACTTCTATCTTTGACTTTCTCCAATATGCTACTAAACATATCAAATAAATTCTTAATGTAATTAAAATTTTGGTTATTTGGAACTCTATTTTGTTGACTTGCAAAAATTTTTGTCACTTTTTGCTGTTCCTAATCCCTATAGCAATGTTCAAGCTTGATTTTTCTATCTTTGAACATGGAAAACATAGTTGTCCTGAGAGTAAATCATTTTAGAATCCCAATGTCTGAACTTCCAGTGTATCTGCCTCTGTAATAGTCATTGTTAGTGGTTTCCATCCATCTTCTCTAATCTCCTCATACCTATTTATCTGGTTGTGTGCTGAAATTGTACTTGAAAACTTGCTATAAATGTCCTTTGATGCTTAGGTGATATTATCTACCTTAAAAGATGGTTTTTATTGATTCCTCCTGACACCAAGGAGCAATATTAACCCAGAACCTCCTTAATCTAATTCAATGTTTAAAACTCACTAAGCCACCCATGAAACCAGAAGATAAAGTGCAATGCCTGGGGTGGCGTTTGCATTCCTGATCATCAATTCACTCTAGCGTGTAGCCCCTTTTCCCCCAATCAAAAACTCCAAATGCTTATCAGGGTCTCTCGACTTTCAACAATCTGAAGTTCAACTTTAACCACTTTCAAAGTTAGTTCAGAAACTCAGCTACCTCTTCTTTATCCTAAGTTCCCATGTTGAAGGCAGACAAGTGTCGTCACTTCTCTGAATTTTAGGAATCAGGAATTCCAGTTTCAGCTCCAATGTGTGAAGAACTTGGACGTCCCCACTCACATACTTTTCATTAAAAAGTTAAAACATTGAAAATAAATGTCATTTCTTGCACTTATCAGAGAACTAAGCTCACAGGGAAATGATCATTTTCAATCTTGTAAGTCTGATGAATCCAGAACAGCAGCTGAGATTTGCTTACCTAGAGCTGAAACTAAATGAAATTAAAGCACAATACATCAAAGGAACAAGCTATAAAAGGCCTGATCAGTATTCTTCAAGACCACTGAGGTCATTACAAGCAGGGACAGTAAGAAAAGTTGTCACAGCCAATAGGAGCCTAAGGGGAATACTATGAAAAAAAGTGATTGGGATCCTAGTTAACAACCAAGAAAATCCGGGGAAATATGAGTTTTATATAATCCATACGATGCACGGCTTTTAATAGATGAGCCACATTCATGTCAGATATGAATAACAAGGGAAATGGGGGTGTGGGATATCCAAAAGCTTGCACATTATTGTGATTTTTCTGTAAACATAAAATTAATCTAATTTTTAAAAGTTTAATAACAGTATTACACATGATTTGTGGATGTAGTGAAAGCAGTGTTTGGAGGTGAATTTATAGCACTGAGAGCTATTTTAGGAAGGAAGAAAGTCCTGAGCCAATAATCTACTCTCTAGCCTTCAACAAAACATGAACGAACTGGATCCAACAACGTTCTGAATAATCGATCACACGCACAGCCAAATGGGGCTCGCCTAAGGGAGGAGTTCTATTCTCTACACCATGGACTTTTTTGGAATCTTAAAATTTTTTGGTTGATATTTTGTGCATGCCATTGTTGTCCTCAGGGAGGTCATTGGACCAGATTACCATATCCTGACCACTGTCACCTGACGTGGAGTCCTTGGTCCTGCCTCAGACTCACCTATGAATCTTCAGAGCGCTGCAAAGCGTTTCCAGGTTAGCAGGTGCTTATTAAGCATTTGGCATATGTTTGTAAATTGTTAGGTGAATAAGTAATAGCGTAATGTCTTTGTGCAGTTAGGGTATACACTTTCATCTCTGAGCTTCTGGAATGTGGGAACATTTTCTCCAGTGAGCTTATCTAGCAGGTGTTAAGACACAGATTTTGTCCTGAGTTGAGGCAGCTAGAACACAGCAGCTTGAGCAGAGCCTGGTTGACAAGGACTTGAATGTCATTCACACAGGTGGTGTGCTTTTGAATCTAGTGAGTTGATTGGAGTTGAGATGACTCTATCTAGATTAGAGGCAGCCAGGAGGTCAAGGAGGCTGGGGGAGAGGAAGGAAGTGCATGAAGTTTCACCGAGCTCTGACACTGCATAAGGGACTTGCAAGGGTGTTTCAAAGAGGTGGAGGGTAGTGTGGGAGAGGGAGGAGCTGCCTGGTCGGAAAGGAGAGGGAGGGAGGGGAAGACCACGAGGCCACTGAGGGCCTGGGGACTGTGTGGGCAGAGGTGGGCTTCCATCTAAGAGGAAGGGGAGACCACTGGAGGAAGCTAAGTCGTGGGAACCTGGGTCAGGGCTTATCCACAGGGATGCCAGGGAGCACTGGTGGTGACCTGGCCAGGAGGTAAACATGGGGTTGCAGAGATGGAAGCTGACATCAAGTCAAGACCAGCAAATCACGGTAGCTAATTGGCATTGGCAGGCAGGTGGGAAGAGGGACATTCTGGGATGAATGCTGAGATTTATGGCTAGGGCGGCTGAAGTTCAGGAGAATATAATGAGGTGCAGCCTTGGGGAATGGTGGAGAAGATGGAGACTGTGAGGCCCTGAGACAAAGACACTCAAGGACACTCACTACCTGCCCTTCCTTGTGGTGGAACTACAGCCACTAGGGGCCCCTGTGAGCCTGCATGGATTCCTCCTCCCTTCCACGACCAACACACAGGCCAGGCAGGGGACCCATCAGGGGCCCCATCAGGGGCATGGGTTGAGGAGATGCCAGGCAGGACTGAGTCCCAGCCACAGAGAGGGCCCTGTGCAGCCAGCAACAAGTCTGATGGGGACTGATCACTGGTACAGATGGGGGCCTGGGTAGGGTCCTGGAGCATTTTGGGGGCTTCTCTGGCTCACATAAGGAGTGCTCGCATGGACTTTATGGGGGCGTACAGCCATGTCAGGGCAAGAGCGTGCATGCACATTGGGAGTCCTACGGGGTATTTTCCAATGGCCAGCAGCTGGAACAGTGAGCACGTCTCTTAGGCATGTCAAGTGGGAAGTGGGGGTTGGTCTGTCCCCAAGGGGCAGCAGGCAGGTCCTCTGCCCAGGGTGTGGCCTGTAGCATCTAGTCAACCCTGTCTCACAGCTGGCATGCAGTGATGTCCACCCATGACCTGCAGGCAGCAAGTCAAGCCCATGTGAGCTGCTGCCCCTCTGGAGAGGACCTGGCAGGGCTGACCTCCAGCCGGCCTTCACTTGGAGCAGCTGGCAGAGCAGCAGGTAGCCCCCCTCACTGTGGCTTGCTGCCATCAGCAGATGGGACCTCCAGCAGAGTGCCAGGCACCCCTGGGAGCAGTCTCTGTGGGTGGGCTGAGTGGAAGTTCCACCCAGGCCTGGCATAGCTGCCTGTCCAGTGCTTGGCTGTGGTGGGCCTGGCCCTCATGAGCACAGCAGCTGTTGGCTGGGGCTTCTGCATTCCGTCCATATGCCTCTCCTCCTCTTGCAGCTTCCCTCCCAGAAAGCCATGCCCCCCAGGGCCACATATGGGCCTCCTATGACCACTGGGTTCAGGCCGGAACCAGCAGAACCATGCATGGCTGTGGTCACCATCACTCCTTCACCTGTCTGCAGAAAAGTGGTCCTCAACACCCTACCAGATGCAGCCCTGAGAGCAGTCACTGGACTTACAGGGAGGGCAGCAGCTGTCCTCAGTCCTTGCTGCAGGGCACACAGGGCCACTGAGCGTCCACGCTGTCAGAATGCGCTGGCTTGAAGGAAGGGCTTTTGCTTAAATGGAACCTCTCCAGAGGATCCCTAGGCCACCTGGAGCAGCCCCAGTTCCTGTCACTGCATGGTGCATCCTCCTTGGAGCCCCAGCACACGCGCCATGCCCCGTGCGACCCTCTACGTGCCGCACACTAGCAGACTGCTTTGCTGGCACTCGCGATAGCACACAGTGCACCACACAGGCACACGGAACACGCCATACACGGGACCCCAAGCTCACGACAACTGAGTCACCTCATCCTGTCCACTGCCATAGGGATATATGAGGGGCAGCTGGGGGATCCTGCAGGATGAGGGGCGAGGAATGGGCCTTGGTGCACCTCTGCCTGGAGGAGCCTGCAGCTGGAGTCCCGGCCCCAGCACTCAGCAGCTGCCGTCAGGAGCAACGGCTCCCCTGGGCTTGATCTGCAGAGCAGAGAGACTTGGCCACACACACTGCTGGGCATCCAGGAGGCACCTGCTCAGCCAGCAGGTGCAGCTGCTGTCACCCGACCAGGGGACTCCTCTTCGGGTAAGTCCCCTGAAAGAGCGTGCCAGGGTTGGTGCTCACTGACGGGCTGCCCAGAGCCCGAGCTTGAACAGATCCCACAGTGGAGGAGGGGTTGGCTGCTGCTGTTGCAGCCACGTCCAAAGCACATGATAAAGGAGAAAGCAGAGCGAAGCGTCCGGGTTCATGGAGCCTCTGTGATGATGGATGCAGCTGTTGTGCCCTGGGAGGAGCCAGGCTGCAGGCCCCTCAAGCCCATGAAGCCACATCTCTGGAACCATGGGCCTGGTTCTCATCTCAGCTCTGGCCTCGCTGGGGTGGCTTTGGCTGACCAGCTGGTCTCTGCCCCTTGGGGCTCGTGGGCCGCTGCTGGGAACAGGAGACGCCCTGGGAAAGCACTGAGGTTGTGTCCTCTCCTGTGGCAGGTGAGCTATTCTACTCCATCTTTAAGAACAAAAGCGAGGTCTGGAAAGAAATCTAGGAAAAAGCAGTCATAAAAGGAAGTACTAGCTCTTGGCTGAGTGAGGAGCTGAGGTGCTGCTTTCTTCTGACCTTCCTGCACCCACCTTTGCCATTAGAGGGGCTCGGAACACCAAGGGATCTGCTCCAACACCAGGTCGCGAAGGGCTGCAGACAGCCAGGCCTGCGCAGGGCCTCGGGGCTGGCAGGGGACAGCCAGGTGTGGGCAGGGCCTCAGGGCGGGCAGGGGATAGCCAAGCCTGGGGAGGGCCTCAGGTTGGGCAGGGGACAACCAGGTCTGGGCAGGTGTCCCAGGGGAGATCAGGAGATAGCAGGGGACAGCCAGGCCAGGCAGGTGCCTCAGGAGAGGGCCCGGCCCTGGAGTCACTGTGTGTCCTCCATCCCCACTACAAGAAAGCTCTTCTTCAGTCAAACCCCAACTCCCTCTCTGAGAGCTGCTTGCAGGCAGGACAGAGCCCCCGGACTCTCCCAGACTCTCCAAGGCCTCCTGGAGCAAATAGCACCAGCTTGGAGCTGCGGAGCAGCCTTGGGTGGCAGCGAAGCCCCACCCCCTCGGCCTGTGCCTTCTATGTTTTGTCCAAGCCTTCCCCTGACATCATTCCCATCACCGCTCCCCAGGTTTAGAGCGTACGCTTACCTTCTCCATCCCGCCAAGGTCTCGCTCTACCCCGATCTGTTGACTGACAGGAGTGTGACAGCCAGATGCAGTTGACCCTTGGTGTCTCCAGGAAGGAGCTCCAGGACCCCTGAGAATGCCTAGATCCTCTGAGCAAGCCCTTGCATTGCACGCTGTTTCTGCAGAGAACCCGTGTGCACCCCTACGCCGTAACCCATCTCCGGATGACCTGAGGCACCTCTCTCGGTGCAGAGGCTGTGCAAACACTTGTTAAATGCATTGTGAGGGCAGCACTAAGAAGAAAAACCCACAGTGCTCCATGCAGACAGTGCTTTCCCAAACATTTTCCACCCATGGTTGGAATCTGCAGGCAGATCCCGAAGGTACATGGGGCTGACGGTCTACCGCGACCTCAGAAGGCGCTGCAGCTCAGTGGTACAGCACTTGCCTAGCAAGCATTGACCCTGGGTCCAATCCCTGCAGGGGCCAGCCAGCAGCAAGCTCACCCTGCCTGGCTCTTCACAGCCCTGCACACGCTCAGAGGGGAGGTCCTAGGGACACCAGCTCACACCCTGCACACACACAGAGGGGAGGTCCTAGGGACTCCAGTTCACACCCTGCACACTCAGAGGGGAGGTCCTAGGGACTCCAATTCACAGCCCTGCACACTCTCAGTGGGGAGGTCCTGGGGACTCCAGTTCACAGCCCTGCACACGCGCAGTGGGGAGGTCCTGGGGACTCCAGTTCACAGCCCTGCACACTCGCAGTGGGGAGGTCCTGGAGACTCCAGCAAAATCTGGCTGCGCTTTTCCACTCTACAACAGGGCCACAGCCCAGGGTGCTCCGGGATGCTGCTGGGGTGCGGCAGAGACCAGCTGAACAGACGCTCAGCATGTGCAGGGGCACCCATGGGACAGTGGAATCCACTCACAGACTCTGCCTCCACCCGCGTGGGTCTAGAAAGCTTTCCTGGGGCTCCGTGAATCCACTCCGGGGCAGGGAGCCACTGAGCGTACACCAAGTGTGGACTAAGCTTCCTCTGGGATGATAGGTGTGCCAAGTGCAGGATGGGGCATCTGGGCCAGTGGGGTAGGAGGACACATCACGGACAAGGTCACCCACCCCCAGGCCCCAGGCTGCTGGTCATTCTCAGGAGCGCAGTTGCTGTCTCCTCCACGTTCCCACACGTTTCGCCCCTGACAGCAACGGAGACACAGTGTTACATTGCAGAGAGAAGGGACCCACACTTAGGGACCCCAGTGGTGAACTCTGCAGACAGCAGGTGAGCTGGAGGGGTAGAGGCTCAGGGACAGATGGGAGGCAGAGACGGGGCGGGGCCTCATCTCTGTGATGCACTACCCCCACCTGCACATCGGGTAGGACACAGCTGCCCTCGCTGCCTCCTGGCCTCTGCAGCAGAGCCTGCGGGGCACATTCCCTGGCTCCTGGCTGAGGAGGCAGAAGCAGGTGGAGAGCAGGCTGCAGGGAGATGGCCAGGCCACCGCCACAGCATGTGGGGGAGGGACCCTGGAGTGGCCCCCAGCTGGGTGGAACCGGAGGGCAGGCAGGGGTTTTGCAAGCTCATTTTCCTCCAGGGAGGCTGTCCTAAATGCTGTGCTGTGACAAGAGGGCTCAGCCTCGGGAGAGCAAAGGGGCTAGTGTCCAGGGGCTGCGCGGACTAGGAGGAGGTGCCTGCTCAGCCTCACTGTCCTGGGGACACCTGCCCTGGGGACTCATGTTCAGGGAGGAGGGGATGCAGTCAGCATCATCTAGGAGCACAGAGTGGTGACCTATGACCCCACATGGTCATCTCGTGGACCCTCCCCAGCCGCCCTGGGAGGCGGATGCTTCATCTGTTTTACAGATGGGTAAACTGAGGCCTGCTGAGGCTGATTGGCCCTGAGGCTCTTCTCCTGTGCTTTGGTATCCACTCAGTTCGGCACACACTGCAGGGAGAAGGCCCAGTGTGTGGGGGAACGGGCTGTGGAGTGGACCTTCCTGCCTGTCTCCTCTTGAAGGCTGGGCGGCTACTCTTGGAAGAGTGACTTGGCCACTCTGAGCCCTGGGCTCCCATCTGCATCATGGGGAGTCCAGCAGGCATGTCCTCACAAAAACTCTGCTCCCCGCTGCTTCTGCCACCCCGCCATCTGCTGTCCCATGCTCAATGGGAAGGCAGCCACAGCAGTGCCCATGCTGGACAGTCCCCTACCCAGATGACGGCCTCGGATTGGATTCAGGGCGTGCATCACTGTGTTTTCCTGTGCCAGGTGGCACACTGGTGACATGTGAGGAGCTGGTATTGGCAGTGACACCTCGGAGAGATGCCACTGATAGGACTATGTCCAGTTCCCCTGGCACAGGGCCGAGGTGCTGGACCTACAACAAGATCAGGAGCCAGTGGACGGGAATGTCCCAGTGCCTGCCCGGCGCTAGGTCACTCCAGCTCCCTGGGGAGAAGGCTCTCGATGTGTTTCAACAGGAGAAATCCCTCGTCCTGGGAATCTGTGCCATGGACTGCCGTCTACGGAGGAAATGCCCTGTGGTGAATCCTACAGCCTCAGTGCAGGCAGCCCTTTTGTGCACGAATGGTTAAGAGCTGCCTTCCATAAACTAGCAGGAGAGAAGACCCCGTAAAAGCTGTCAGAGCTGTGCTATATCCAAACAGCACCCAGTGGGTGCGCTCAGATCCGCATGATACCTGGGCACTGCTGACAAAGCTGCCCGTGTCCAGGGTGCTGCCCACCCAAGGAGCAGTGGGAAGAGGGGAGCTGCCAGCCTGGGGCTCCTCACGGAGATTGTGAGGGTTAGATGAGGAAGATTCCAATGCACTGAGTGTAAAACCAGTGCCAGGCACTGGGTGGTGGGTAACACAGGGAAACTGAGGCTGGGGGAGACTGAGGAACCCATGCACTCCACACCCAGGAAGCAGCAGAGGCCCAGCCTCCCCTCCCACAGGGGCCCCTGCAGGGCATGTCCTCACCCCCTCAGCCCTGCTGGTTGGATGAACTTGGAGCTCAGTGACACTGAGAGGGACTTCAACACCCAGGGCTCCCACATTGGTCACTTCTGTCAGCCCAGCATAGACGGGCCACTGCCAAGCATGGCCCAGGTGCACCAACTGCTTCCCTTCACCAGCATATCACGGTCACACAGTCACAAGGGTTGAGTGTGTACTCAATTTAGGGACGGGAAAACTGAGGCAGAGGGTCAGACACTGCTGTTCACTGCACACCCTCTCTGTCCTGGACAGTCCTCCAGGGGCCTCATTGCTATAGCAAACCTCCAAGTCTGTGAGTGTCATTACCACATTGTAAAGGACTGTGATCCTCATAGAGGTCAGGACACCTGGTGCGGGTCACACAGCAGGTACACCCATCGTGTCTCCAAAGCCTCCACACTCCAGCAGGCCTGCCTGCTCATACCACGCAGATGCTCGGCCCACTGGGCTCGCTGTGGAACCGCAGATGCCTGCCTGCCCCAAAAGATGGTGGCTTCCATTCCATGGTGGTCAGCTTCTGCAGAGTGCTGTAAATATGTGAACACAGACTTGGGCAGAGGAGCACAGGCCAAGTGAAGAGGCTGACCAGCAAGTCAGCGTCCCGAGGTCAGTGCCTGATAGGGACTTCTGGGTCTGGCCCCCTGTCCAGGGCTTGGCCTAGAGAGGAGAGGAAGGGAGGGGAACACGGAGAGGCAACAACAGAGAATGGAGCAGACCTGGTCCCCGAGCCCACGTCCCTCCCAGAGCCTGAGCAGCAGCCCTTGCAGTGCACAGGTGACATCTGCTACAGCCCAGGACTCCACACCAAGGACTTTGTCCCTCCCCAGCTCCTCTGGTCCTGTGGCTCCAGCCACAGGGCACTGAGTTCTGTCCTGAGCACAGGGCCTCTGCCAAGCTCACAGGAGCCCAGCTGGGGTAGCTGATGGACAGAGGCGCACAGGCACCCAGGCAGCATGCTGAGGCTGGGTGACTGTGGGACCCCAGAGCTGCCAAGCCTCCTTCCTCACCTGAGCACCTCCTGGGGCCACCCTCGGGGGGATGCGATGCTGTGCTGTCTTCCAGCCGGGGCCCAGGGCTCCCTCTGTCCCTCCAGGGCACTGAAATGGCAGGCATGGTAAAGGATTCGGGCCAGCACAGAGCCCCCGAGGGCCAGGTGGGCACCTAATGCTGGGGACGCCTGCCGTAGGAATGAGCAATCCTGGATGGAAACTCGACAGTGGAATTGGAAATGATGTTTCCCTGCAAATGAATTCTAAAATAAACACTCCGGAGCTGGCAGACACTTCCTGTGCCCTGCTTCCCAGCACAGCCCGAGATTCACTGACGATCGTGTCGGTTATAAACCACAGCCTGCATTTCTCCTATCAAATGCACAGCTAGTGATATTTAACTCTGAAGAAATATACCCTCCAGCAATGAATACAGTCAGAAATTACTCACGGAATTTAGCCAAGGAGAGAGCGATGCCACAGAGTTGTACTGCATAAATTCAGAAATGTGGGGCAGTGGCCGCCATTTATTAACGTTTTATCTCCTCGTGGAAATGTTTGACCTTGCTTCAGCAGTTTTATTGGGAGCGAGATCTCGGGAAGCTCCAATTTTCCCCCTTCTCAAAAGCAACCTGAGCTGCTCTATGGAGTAAATACCATGCACAGCATCAAGTTCCTGATGTGTTCTTTAACTGGGGAAAGCAAGAAAAATGTGAGGAACACCGGGATCTCCCCTGCAGAACCCACCTTTCCAACGCGTGGCTAATCGGGTCATTTACACGCGCTACAGTTCATAAAAGGAAATGAAAGCAATTTAACTGTGAGGGGCCGAGGTCTCCTGCAAGGGTACAGGGCTCAGGGGTATTGCATATTGGAGAGGGGAATTGGGGGGCTTGTACCTGGCAGGCACCACCAAATTAAACCCATTTATTTAGGCCAGGATCTTATGCTGAACCCTGGGCTCGGGCAGTGGGGAAGCAGACACAGATATGGAAGAGACCTCTTGCAGCTGCTGTCCAGGGGTGGAGACGGCTGTTAGTGACCAGCAGCTGACAGTTCAGGAGGATCATGGGGTGCTGCAGGTTGGGGCCGGCACTTCCTACTCCTGGAACTGAGCCTACCTGGAGCTCTGGCATCTCTTGCCTCTCTTCTCTGGCCACACACCGGGAGGTCAGTGGCCTCCGACCGGGACCTCAGCCTGTGCAGGAGCACACTAGCTGTGACAGAGGCAGGCCCAGCATCCTGTCTCCTCCTTGAGCCTTAGGGAGGTGGTGACAGGGAGAGAATTGACCAGGGTCACTTCTCACCACATCCAAAGTTCCCTTGGTGCTATCAACAGCTCCGTGGAGCTGGGTGCTGAGCAGGGTTGGAGACATCAATTCCTACCACAGGTCTCCTGCCTCCAATGCACTGTGGTGGGAGAGGGAACCCAGCATCGTTGGTGTGCTACTTTCTGTGCCAATACAATGAGTGTGGTCTGGGCACGGTGGCACGACTGTGATCCCAGAGACCCAAGAAGCTGAGGCAGCAGGATGCAAGGTCAAGATCAAGGCAATTTAGCAAGATGCTGTCCCAAGATAATAAAAAAAGAGACTGAGGGTGTAGGGTGTATGTCAGTGGGAAAGCACCCCTGGGGTTAGTGCCCATAATGACAGCTGTGTGTGTGTGCATGCACGTGCGTGTGTGAGTGCGTGCATGCACCCACACAAAGATGCATGTTTGTCACAAGGAGCAAAAGCTATCCCAAAATAAAAAAGGAAAGCGATGAATTGTCCAAAACCCTACCATCAGAAATAATGGTATTGCATAAAAGTTTGCAGAGCCCTCTTGACAGACATGGAGACAGCAGAGACAAGGAGTGATGGACACGCAGAGGAGCCGAAGACAGAAGCATGGGATGGCGCTGCATGCATGCTATTAACAAGGTCTTGACTTGAGTTTTCCTCCCATAAAATGAAAGAATAAGAGAAGTGGAACGAGCATAGGGAACTGCTGTGTGAGCCGCCCCCAAACCACCCGCAACGCCATTCAAGAAGCACTCGGGATCTAAGGCAGAGAACTACATGAATGAGGAGGTCGACGCTGCCATGCTTTGGTCCCATGCCACATGTTAAGAGTAACACGAGGTGGCTGGCCTCCCGTCCCTCAGGGTGCCCAGGCTTCTTGAGTCAAGTCCTTCCCCCGAGGACTGGGAGCTGCTCCATGAACCGCATCCTCAGCTGCATTGCTGTGCTTACCTACCACACTCTTGGCCGTGCGACTGTGGCATGAGACAACAGGAGATTGGAACAGTACAGAGAAACGGATGCAGCCAGGAGGTGCGGCAGACCTGAGGCATTTGGTGCTGCGGCCGGTGGAGCTTGCACAGGGCACTGAGATGCTGCATGGAGAAGATTGAAGTACAGTAAGCTCAAGCCAGCGTCATAGTCACTGTCATCCGATGAAGGATTGCGTACTGGACTAACCGCACTGTGTTGTGCAGCAGTGAAGTAAGTCTGTTCACAGCACATGAGCCGGGATGCTGTGACCTCGCCAGGCAACTTTTCAGCTTCGGTGTGGTCTCATGGGACCGAGTGTATGTGAGGTCCATGAGGCATCAAGAGACTCTATATTATTTCACATTCACTGTGCCCAGGTATAGAAAGGTGAATTCCGCTCTTAACAATAGTTTCTGTAGTATTTTTCATTTGGTCCTAATTTTTTGTGAGACTCCTGGTGGCCACCCACCTTGGGACCCCTCAGTGTTTCCATAACAAGCTATTTGACTCACTGTTGAGGTCGTTTTGGGGGCTTCATCTTTGTGATGGTTTAAGAGGTCTGTCACTCCCACACTTCTACAGCTGAAGGGCAACGTAGCTGGGTATAAAATTTCCAATCAGTACATTCTTTTTCCTAAAATTCCAAAGCCACATTTTCTTCCATCTTAATAATAGGGATGTGTTGATTGCCCTCATTTTTCTCTCTGTGTCTGTGTACTTTTCCTGAAACATTCATAGGTGACTTTTTCTCTGTGTTCTCTCAGACGTGGGAACCATGCAAACGCAGGGCACTGCACCCTATCCTAGGGGTGTTAGGTTTAATCACTCTGTCATTATAGATGGTGATGGTTCCATTGGGAACACAGGACCTGGGCACTCCTTTGCCATCTCCCACCTAGCCATCTCCCACCTAGCCATTTCCTCATCTCCAAACTCTCCCCACTCTGCCACCATCACCTTAAGAAAACATGAAAACATAAAAAGCCACTTTGACACCTTTTGACTGAAGACTCTTCCACCATTGTACGCAACAGAGGCGCCACCTCCAGCCCCATCACGGTCCTCAGCACGCTCCTCCGCAGATTCTTACATTCCTTGTGAACTGGGATTTGCTGGCTTATGACCAGGCTCCTGTTTAAGGTGTCAATGTGCTTCAGACAAAGTGTTGTTGCTTGGGTCTGGAGTGGCCTCCAAAGACTTATGTGTTGAGACTTGGTCCCCAGCTTAGAGCCAATGGGAGATGGTGGGATCTGAAGAAGTTGGGACTTGACAGGAGGTTGTTCACTGGGGCTCTTCCCTGGAAGGGAATTATCTTATTCCTTTTCTTTTCTTGGCCCCTTCCTCTCTCCATCTCTCTCTCTCTCTCTCCATTGGCCACCACAACCTCTAGCATATGCTTCCCCCATAATGTTTCTGCCTCCCATGGGCCCAAAGCAATAGGACCAAGTGGCCATGGGCTGAAACCTCTGGAGCTATATTCACCTCTTTTAAGTTGACTTTCCCAGATGCTTTTGTCACAGAGCTGGAAGGCGACCCACACATGAGGGCCATCTCTTTGGGGCTGCTGTGCTGTAGCAACTCACAGGCTGTAATGGATGTCAAGCAACGAGCCTGTGCTCAGAGGCAGAGCAGCGTGAGGGACTCCTTACAGCTGCATCTGCTGGCCTCTTCCTTGCCACCGCCCTCTTGAGCAGACAGCAGCGCTGCCCCCTTCACCTGTCCTGTAATTGCTGGAATGTTTCTTATGCTCACTCTTGTGTTAGAAAGCATGGTCAGCCTCACCCTCCTACAGCAGCCAGGACATGAGATGCCAGAGTTCAAGCACAGGATATAAAGCAGAGAGCCCCCAGCAGACGTAGGAGATAGAAGTCTGAGGCTTTGGGTCTGACTTACCAAGGAAGCAACTACTCCTCTGGGGCCTTGGTTTCTTCTTGTGCCATACAAGACTTTCAGCATCTCCTGGGCCCTGTCTGCTAACAGGAAAATGGTCCTTCTACTCTGAAACCCAGAGTGTTCTCCTGGCCTAAGTCAAAAGGACAAATCCTGGGTCTGTTGCAAATGCCCACATCCACCCCCTTACTCTTCCCCTGGACATTACAGTGGAGGCTTCCAAGCCTTTGCTGGTTCAATGTCAAGCTTGGGCTCCAGGAGCCAGCCGAGGTAAGAATGAGGAGGTGGGTCTAGGGCCACACTTGAGGCTGGAGGAGGCTCACAAGGTAGAGGCACTGAAAGTCTTCCACAGCCCCACACCACACAGACTGTACGTTCATCCTTGGTACATGCCTACCCGTCCGCACCTACGCAGTGATGCAGGTACAGGCAAAGCCACAGACAGCCCAGGCAGTGGAGAGAAGGGACAGGTAGCCCCAAGTGACCTGAAGCATAAAGTCCCTTCAGCCCCTTCTGTCCAGGTGGGCTTGGGGTCATTCTGGGAAAACACACCTAAACATTGCATGCTCACCCTTGGGGCCTAATGATGCTCCTCACCTTGCGAAGTCTCAGGGAACACTGAGCCAGGCAAGGTGGTCTGCCTTGTGACCACAGAGCCTACCAATTCATGTGAAGCCATCCCACACAGTGGGGAATGGGCTTGCAAAGCCCTCCTTGGAACGAGGCCACTGTCAAAGAAAGAGGAAACTACACACATGTGTTGGCCAAAGATCAACTCAGGAACCTCGATCATTGCACTGAAGCAAATCTTGTGCCTGTATTCTCAACTGCAAAGGAAAAGTCCACAAAATATCACCCCTAAGAACAGAGTAAGACACCATCACACACAGACATCAGTCTCCGTCCTGAAATTGCGGGATGATACATCAGATTGCGAGCCTGGTGGAACATTTACCAACGCCAAACTGCCTTAACCCTAACCCTAACCCTAACCCTAATCCTATTTACCAACGACAAACAGCCCTAACCCTAACCCTAACCCTAACCCTAACCCTAATTTACCAATGCCAAACGGCCCTTAATCCTAACCCTAACCCTAACCCTAAACTTAACCCTAACCCTAACCCTAACCAAATGGCCCTTAACTCTAACCCTAACCTTAACCATAACTTTACCAACACCAAACGGCCCACACCAGTCCGTGCTGGTCTCTGCTCAAGAGCTAAGGTGGATAGAGCAGAATTTCAAATACAAAACCTAACCTAAAGTCTAACCCTAATGCTAACCCTAACCCTAACCTTAACCCTAACCCTAACCCTTAACCCTAACTCTAACCCCTAACCCTACCCCTAACACTAACACTAACACTTAACCATAAATTTAAACCTAACCCTAACCCTAAACCTAATTCCTAACCTTAACCATAACCCTTAGTTTAACCCTAACCCTATCCCTAACCTTAATCCTAACGCTAACCTTAACCTTAACCCCTAACCCTAACACTAACCTTTACCCAAAGCCCTAACCCTAACCCTAACCCTTATGCTAACCCTAACCCTAAGGGGAGGAGGGAGTTCTGAGCAGAGCATGACCATGGCCTTCACCATCACCCTCCCCACCCACCTGCGTACTGCTCTGGTCTGCCTGTTCCCAACAGGCCTGTGGTACCAGGTTGTGGAAGGAACTAGAGTCAAGTGTGCTGGCCACTCCAGGTGGCTCAGGAGCAGCAGTCCCAGGCTTAACTGCCACATGGTGCTTTGGCTTACCCAGAAACTGGATCCTGAGAATCCAGTGAACTGTGAGGTCAGTGACACAGGGAGAGGCCCAGTGCCTGGCCCCTGCGGCCCTCTTGGGTGTTGTACCCTGAGGTCTGCTTGGCCTCAGCATACTGCCTGGAGAGGCTCATGTGACCCCCATCTCCACGTCCCCTTAGGGTCTCCTTACTAATCTGGGCATATGGCAATGTTGGAGTTAACCATCTTGGACCAGTCATAACATTGGGGGCTGAATTTTCTAGGTCTGAAAGCATTTATGTCATTTGCAAGGGCCCACTGCCCTGTCCACACCAGCGCGACCTATCTTGCTCCTGCTCCACCTCCCATCCCAACCCCTACCCTCTGTGAGTCCTGCTAAGGGAAGAGGTCCCTCCCCAAGGGAACCAGAAGCAGCCAGAGACAGTCTACCCTGCCAGCTCCACCCCCAGCCAAGTTCAGGTGTCTCTTAGATAAAATGGTGTAATAAACATTTCCCAGGGCAACCAGTAAACTGCGGAAGAAGCAAAAGTCTTGGAATTGGACAGAAGCACAGGAGGAGCTGGAGGTGCAGAGATTTTCACCAGATCTGGGCCTCCAGATTTAAACAGTTGCACACATGGTACCAGGACCCCAGGAGCTCTGAAGTCAGCCATTCAGCAGCCACTCACCTGCCTGGACCGCACAGGAGCAGCTTGTGCACCCAGCAGCTCTTCCCTCCCAAATGCCAGAGGGACTCCACTCCCTGGCTAAGCTCAGAGGGACCCCACTCCCTGGCTAAGCTCAGAGGGACCCCACTCCCTGGCTAAGCTCAAAGAGACCCTTCTCCCTGGCTAAGCTCAGGGAGACCCCACTCCCTGGCTAAGCTCAGAGGGACCCCACTCCCTGGCTAAGCTCAGAGGGACCCCACTCCCTGGCTAAGTTCGGAGGGCTTAGGCACAGGGCAGAATCTCCCTACATGGGTGCAGAATTCCAGAGTATCCCAGGCCCCAGGGTCAGGTGGGGTTAGAGCAGAGACAGTGTAGCCCCATGAGTGGCCTGGGACCCTGTCCCATGGCCCTGCAGCCTAGCCCTCCTGGAAGAACGCCATCCACAGAACGCTGCCTGTTAACAGGACATGAACCAAACTTAGCAACTCTCTGTGGAGCCAGTGACGGATCTGGAGGGAGACCCAGCTCTGCGGCTCCATCTGAGGAGCAGCTGGAACAAGGGGGCTTTCACGGATTCCAGCATCTGGTGACTGTTGATTGCCCGTCTGAATCAGGTTACGATTGTTCTTCCAGCATCATTGAGGATTTTCTTTCTCTCTGTGCACTCTCTCAGAGACTCTGGCCTTCTCCAGCAGCACCCCTGGTCTCCTGGTGCTCAGCGGGTGTCTGGGCCACTCCCCTCCTGCTCACTGGCTGTGCAGTGACTTACCTTCCTCAGCCAGGCCCCACGGCTGGCCGTGGTGGGTCAGGCTCAGGCTGTCCTAGTTGGTCACGCATTACTCTGCGAACCTCAAAGCCTCAGAGTGCAGGCTAACGCAGCAGTGTTTCTGCCAGGTTAATTCCTGTCTTCTTTAATTCAAAACTGATCGGGGGAAAGGACAGGTGCTCTCCAGTTCACAGATACCTGCCATGGCACAGATGGTGATCAGGCCAACGCCGTGGACTCAGTTTGTACCCAATGTTTTCATGGGGGTCACCCTAAAAAGGAAAAGTGTGCATCATGAAGTGGAGAAGGATACTGCAAATCATCCGTAAAAGATGCCTATATTGAGCTCACGTAAGGGAGGAGAGGGAATGCGTTATTTTTAAGAAAGCCATTTAACTGGTAAAAGGTAAATTTTTCCCTAATGGCTGATGAAAGCATCATTTTAGACAGCAGGGTGACACGTTTGAAACGTCTCAGCTGAGCAATCTGGTAACAAATGTGGAGTTCCGCTGTGCGCTCTGTTGGGTGGTTTCTGCTACTTTAGTAGCCCCAGCTCCAGGGGGGGTGTGTGGATGGAACAGACCCAGCGGCCACCTGAGGGGAGAGCTTGGAACACAGGCCAGGTCTGCCGTGCGGTGTGGTCCGTGAAGTTGCCCTGCAGGCCAATCTGCTCTCTCAACTGTGGTCAGAATAACTCAGTTTTCGAGGCCCCGTTCCAGCCCTTTGGGGTGCACAATGCAGTGGCATTAAGGACCTGCACATTCTTGTGCAGCCTCTCAACCGTCGATTCTAGAACTCTTGCAAGACTGGAGCTGCACTCACTGAACAGCTCCTGGTCCAGTCCTCTGCCCCACAGACCCTCTGCCTTCCGCAGAGGAGTGGATGCAGGGTTTCCCTCAGAGTGTGTGCAGGTGTGGGGGCTTCTGTGAGGCTGAAGTTAACCATGCATGGAAGGGCCACCTTTGTGGGTGCTCAGTCTGTGGGTAGACACCTGGGCTGCTGTCACTGTCATGCATGATGGAGCTTAAGCGTGGATGCACGGTGCCTGTTCAGTCCATTCTCTGTTCAGCCCCAGAGAGCAGGTGCTGGAGCACGTGGTTTTCTGTGCAGCTTTCTGAGTGCCCTGTGCTGTTCTGTACTGTGGCACCTTCCCAGAGGTGGGGCACAGGCCCCAACTTCTCCAGGGTGCACATCCTACAGCTGAGTAAGTGGAGTCCAGGAGCAGAGCAGCTTGTTCTGCAGACGTAGCAGGGGGCCATGTGGAGTCCCCGAGGTGCCAAGGGACTGCCCGCTGGAAAACACTTGAGCTGGGACCTGCATCCTTCTGGCCGTGCCAGCTATAGAAACAGGACTGGAATCCAAACTCGTGCCTGGGGCCACGCTCTGCCACCAGTTGTGCATAAGGGGCCAACCCCACCCTGCTCACTCACTCCAGGCACCACCTTCAGGAGACCCCTGCCGCCCTCCCTCCTGGAAAAGCACCTTGTCCCTCCTAAGTCTAACCCTGGGCTCCCGCTTCTCTGGGCCTCCCATGTTCCCCAGAAAGGCTGAGGATGGGAACAGTGTTGGCAGTCCCTCCTCTTTCCTTTACACAGGGATCCTGGTACATGGGCACCCACTGGTCACCTCAGCTCCGCTAAGCAGAGTGGACACAGAAACGCAGTTTCCACCAGCTGTGTGCCTGGCGTGGCCATTTGGAGCTGCTAGCGTGAGGCTTGGTGCCGGAGCCTGTGCATGCGTCTCCAAATGGCCTGTTGACTCGGAGCAGGCACGCTGCCCACCGTGCTGACTGGGATCTGTCCCCTTTTCCGGTGTGTCCGCCCCATGCCCATGGCCAGAGGCATCTGGTATTCTGTGGGGGTTGTAGTTCATTGGCTGATTGGCAGGAGCAGACGGGGCTGTGGTAATAGAGCCTCGGGAAGCGAGAGTCCGGTCCAGCCTCTGTTATCACTGCCTTCTGCTCTCTGCCAAGCCCCGCAGAGCCCATTTTCCTGCCAGATTCCATATTGTCTGTGCTCTGGGTCCACATGGCCAAACAGACAGCTTCCCCTTCTTCATTCTGGAACAAATGGTGAGCACATGCCTCTTGGAAGGGGAAGTGGAGCAGGTGGCCTGGGCAGCGGAGGTTGGGCAGCTGGGGGGCTGGGGAGCATCCTGGTGGGGCTAGCAGGCCTGTGCCTTCTCCCACGGAGGCAGCAGGGGGCCTGCCGGCTTGTTGGCATCCAGGAGCAACTTGGGCAAAGAGACCTGTGGAAGGCAGGGCCAGGAGGGACAGGCCAGTCTCCAGGAGCCTGGATCCAACTTTAATCAGAGATTATTGATGGTCCTCAGTGGACTTCTCTCATGAGACATCCAGGCAGGACCGGGAGGACCCAAGACAGCCCAGCTGCAG
The DNA here is from genome assembly GCA_004027875.1 of Aplodontia rufa. Lineage (NCBI taxonomy): Eukaryota > Metazoa > Chordata > Mammalia > Rodentia > Aplodontiidae > Aplodontia > Aplodontia rufa. The sequence goes on from PVKS010009387.1 coordinate 41,449, forward strand.
TGACATTGGTGGGAACCTCAGGGCTGCCAGCTCCAGCTCACAGCCACTGCCTGAGAGGTGTCCTGGACAGCCACACCAGCTCTGGAGTGGCAGGGCTGACTCAACCACCCCTCATTTAGGCCACTCGGACTGGATTTGAGAAGGCACAGCAGCCCCCTCAAGCCAGTGGCAGGTGCCTTGAGGAGGAGGCTGGAATAGAGACTGGGCTCTGGGAATTAGGTAGGCTGGGAGCTTTTGAGAGGGCCTAGGTGTGCAGGCAGCTCTGGAGGGGACAGAGATGTTGACAGGTGAGGCGGCTGCATGGTTCATGGCATAGATCTCCATGAGTGGGTGGAGAGGGACGCAGCCTGCAGAAGCAGAGTTCTGTGTAGGCCGTAGGGTGCAGGAGCCACTGCCTTCCCTGTATGCCCTCCGCCCTCAGCTCTAGGACCCTGAACACACGGAGAGGGCAGCAGCAGGAGTCCAAGGCGTGGTGTGCACACAGAAACCCACTGCTGCCCTGCACCACCAGGACAGCTTGGCAGGCCAGGACAGTAGTGGGGCAAAGGACAGTGTTGGGGCCCACAGAGATGGCGACATAGCCAGATAGAGGTCAGTGTCCACCACTCAGCCGGGACTCATTCCCAGGTCAGACTTCAGGTAGGACCACCGAGGACAAGGGCTGTGGCTCCCTGGCTGCAGGGCTGGGTAAGCAGACCTTGTCCACTCCTGGCACCAGGGACAGAGGCAGTCCCACCTTGGGACCATGGGGAGGGGACCACCTTGAGCTTGGCTCCCTTCCACAGGATGCTGCTCCCAGTGAGCTCACGACCCCTCATTCCTTCCTGCCCAGCAAGACTGGTGTGGGGCTTAGAGCAATCACATGGATGTACTTAGGAAGTGGCCGACTGCCCTCTCTGAATGTCAGACAATATTATTTTTGAATCAGCTTCAAGATCTCACTTGAAGGTTAAATATTGGAGAATTGATTTTTCTCTCCCTTTGGCTTTACCGGGTGTCTGCCCACCCTGGATGCCCCAGGACCAGCTGACAGCTATGGGAGCTGCTTGTCCAGGGAGCGAGGCCAGCACCCACCCCTTGCTGAGCGCTTCTCCTGGGCTGGAAGGTGTTTCACTTTGCTTTTTGCTGCCCAGTCACCACCCAGGGTGCTGGCCATCTGGGGACCAGGGAGAGTTGGGGAGGGACGAGATGGATGCCTCCAAGGCCAGAGGCCCCATCATTTTGCCGAGCCACTCACCCCTGCCCACCTCAAATCCACCAAGACCAGAGACCACAACCTATACCCTGCCAGGGGCTGTGTGCCTTGAGCACCACCAGTGGGTGGGAGCAGTTGGGGTCAATCTGCAGACTCAGTTTAAGCTGACAAACAAGTCCTGCAGGAAAAGTGGCAGTGGCCATACTACAGTGTGAGTGGTTTCAAGCCCCTGGACTCTGCGCTGATGGTAAACTGGTAAGCTTCATGTCAAGTATGATTTAAGGATGACTTTGAAATGCCTCTGTTTACTCCGTGCACCCCCAAGCCCCTGAGCCATCCTGGCCTCGCCTTTCTCCTGTCCAGTTATCAGAAAAGCACCTCCCCACCCCTTTCGTCCTTGGGCCCCCTCCTGCCCCCCAATGCCAGCTATGACATCATCCCCATCCAGCCTCCCCAGACTTCTAGTCAGACAGCCCAGACCACCAGAGACCACAGAGGCGGAGGGGTCCAGGCGGGCCAGCTCAGAGTTGAGGCAATGCACAGAGTGGCTGGTCCCTTGTGAGTGTAGCAGAAGGACATAACAGTCCCCAGGGAACCTCCCCTGTGCCCTAAACATGGCATTTCTAGTCCCTAAACCCAGAGCCTGGAGAGATCCAGGAAATGTCTGATGTGGGCTGTGGGCATTAGGCCAGTCGGCAGGGCCTGGGGGCCCCAGAGAAGACAGTCAGGGAGCTGCAAAGCCCCGCACCGCCTCCTGCACTTCTAGAAGTTCCCAGACTGTCGCAGGGCTCTGCATGTGCCAAGAGGAGCCTGGAGTCCTGGGGCTCCTCCTCCACCCGTGTCCCCAGGCTCAGTGTCAGACAATCGGATGCTGGTGCTCTCCAGATGGAGCAAGCATTGTTGGTCACAAGGGCTGCTCACAGCTGGGCCACTTCAGGCCATACAGGCTAAGAACTGGTCACAAGTCCTGGGAAGAATGCAAAGCATGGATTTGTTCTTCTCCTGGACCCCACACAACAGGCTATACATAAATGCAGAAAGCGATTTTCATAAATTCTTTATGCTGTTTACTTAGAGCCTGTGTTTATTAAACTGGTTGGCTTCCAGAAACTCCTCGTAGATTTCTCTCTTAAAAAAGTAAGTCTTATTTCTCCAACCCACTATGAATTAAAAATGGGTCTTTGATGCACTCGGCAGATTTCACCCCATCCCTTGGACTTACGTAAGGGATGGAAATAGACGGCTGTCATGACAGGTCCACACACACAATGGAAGGAGCGTTTGTAAATGGGCCTTCTCTTCTCTCTTTCTCCTCTCTTTGCTGAGGTATTTAGAGCTTCTTAGAGATTCTTGCACACTGGGTGAGGTCTCGAATGAATCTGAAAGAATTCTTATTACACGAAACTGGCTTTCAAATTCTCCAAGCCCACTCAGACCCAAGTTCACGCATTTCTGGAGAAGAGCTGGGCATGGAATAAAAGACCCATTTTCTGATTCCGAGAAGGGCAGTGGCTTGCCCTGGACGTGGAGCCGAGGGCAACTGAGACAGCTCAGGACCGGCTGCCCTGACTCCAAGTCCCTGGGCAGAGTTTTGGGTCCTGGCCTCAGAGGATGAATGAAAGATCCTGGCCCAGGGGCCTGGGAATGCTCTGGCTGGGTGATTCCCAGGAGCAGGGCACCGAGGCGCCTGGGTTCCCAGGCTTGTCAGCAAAGTGCCCAAAACAGGCACAGGGCACCGCTTCTCTGCCCTGCCGCTGCTGAAAACCTGTTTCCCTCTTCGCTTTGAGCTTCCAGTAATGTAAGTCCTAAGCTGACCTTATAATTAGCTAACAAGCCAGTGAAAGACGCAAGTAGGATGCCCTGAGACCAAACATACAGGGAGAGGACCTGGAGCCCTGGCCCAGTGGTTAGGGCGCTAGCCTGGCGTGTGCGAGGATCCGGGTTCAAACCCCAGCACCACATATACAGCGAAGTGTCGGAGCAATGAAGACCGCATGAAAAAGTAAACAAAATTATTTCTCTCTCTCTCTCCCTCTCTCTCTCTCTCTCTGTCTCTCTCTCTCTTTGTCCCTTTCTCTTAAAAACAAACAAACAAAATATATATATACATATACGTATATATATGTGTGTGTGTGTGTATATATATATATTATATATATACAGGGGAAATGTGTGGAAGACGGCTCTGAAGCAAAGGTTTTCCTTTGAAAGTACTTTGTTCTTTCTAAAATGTAACAGGACAAAGGACAATGGCAATTTACAAATTCAAAATGGCATCTTTGGAGTCATAATTTCCTGTAAGATAATAATATACTTTATTAATATAATGTCCCAATTAATCATAAAATACTTCTGACCACAAACTTATTTATAAGTCATCAAGATCTGTACTTCCAACAACTTCATGCTTCCTGGATGTAATTGAGAACAGTCTCAATCGCGCTTGGCTGATGCAGGTTTGCAAATAACTTTTTGCTGATTTGTGCTTTTGTGAAGGGTCCTCCTGCCGAGTGAACCGTTCTGGAAGCTGCATGATCTTTAGTGGCAACTTGGGATACATTTTTGATGAATTATTCTGAAATATCAATTTGAACATGTCTATATGTGATTATCCTTATGGAACAATTTTTCTAAGAAGATTTAACTCTTCACGACAAATCACCTTGTATAATTCTGAAATTAATCTCAAATGTTGAGATGGACAACAGCAGTTTAGTGTTCCTGTGACCAAACCCATCAGTCTGGTGGATTGGACAAGCAGCCAAAGTGCGCTCATGGTTTGCATTGAACTCAGACACCTGTTTCTGTGTTCCAAGGCAGCTGTGTGGGAAAAGTAATCTTGAAATTATCTTTCTCTTAATCATTGTGCCAGCCAAGGCTCCCTGTGAGAATAGTGTTCTTTTCCATCAAATGGGTTGATTTTTAAATCTGTTTTTTAATCCTGAGGATATTGGCAGTTTACAGCAGTTTTCTAAATTGTAGAATCCAAGTAACTGATTTGCTTTCCTGCACTGTACAGTGTGCACAACGCCTGACCAAGTTCACTGCTGAGCTCCCAGTAGTGCCTGCCCTACATTTTACCTGGTCCTAGCCCAGCTCCTCCTGAGGATGCAAATGCTTAGGGTCCATCCTGCTCTTGCACCTGGGCCTGCACCTACATCTATACACGCACCTGCTCCTGCACCTGCCCCTACATCTGTGCCTGCTCCTGCACCTGCACCTGCACCTGCATCTATAACCCTTCCTGCACCTGCTCCTGCACCTGCACCTACATCTGTGCCTGCTCCTGCACCTGCACCTGCACCTGCTCCTACACCTGCAGATGCACCTGCATGTGCATCTATACCCCTTCCTGCACCTGCTCCTGCACCTGCACCTACATCTGTGCCTGCTCCTGCACCTGCACCTGCATCTATACCCCTTCCTGCACCTGCTCCTGCACCTGCACTGGCATCTACACCTGTGCATGCACCTGCATCTGCTGGCTCCCTGCCCATTGCTGCCCATGCCCTGCTCCTACTTCTCCACACAAAAGTTCAAATGCAGAACTTCTGAGCACATGTTGTCTGCCAGGCTGGGAACCCCACAGGGGCAAGGTCCCTGCGCTCTTAGAGTGAGTGGTTTGGCAGGAGCCTGCAGGGTTTGTGGGCATCAGGCTTTGGTGCACTCTAGGACACCAAACCCCAGTGGGGTGTCAAGCAGGGCTTGGCCAGCAGCTGAAACTCAGGATGAACAGCTGCCATCTCTCATCTGTGAAACACCTCCTTGCTATGCAAAACAGAAACCCTTTGAGGGAGCAGCAGAATAAACAATTACCGAATGACAAGAAAAATGATTGTTTTGTTCTCTTCAAATACCAATCTTTTCCTAAAAGTTTTCAGTCTTGGTCTGTGAGTGCATTCCACCTCTGGCTTAGTGGGCATCTTGTTCACGGAGTGACCTGGGAGTGCTCAGGAGCAACGGTGGCTGGGATCCTTGCCAGCCCTAGCTGGGAAGTTGAAGCATGGCATTCTGGGATTTGAGTGGGGATGATGCTCCCCACCTCCTCCTTGATCTGGAGTGAGTGGCCTCACAGGGCAGACATCTTCCCACCTAGGTGTGAACTGCCAGGCAGAGGTAGCTGGGGCCAGAGCCAGGAATGGTCACCACCAAGTTGAGGGGTTTGAGAAGGCAGTCGCCCACTGGGGAGACTTGCAGGGTCGCGTGCTGGGGGTTTCCAGGTTGCCTCTATGATAATGCTGTGGATGGATCCTAGTGTCTCCTTTATGCCCATGAGATCATTGGCACGAATCCATTATATAGGTTGCCATTAGCAGGTGTGGTGGGTTCGGGGCCCACCACACATTCTGCCTGGCCCCGTGGCCCAGCTTCCTCCCACCTTGCTTCATCTCATTACAGGGAGCCAGGTGGCCCACTCCCCATGGAGGAAGGCAGGGCACTGCTTGTTGCTAGGATGGCCGCAAGGGAGTACCACAGCCTGGGTGGCTTAGACAGCAGGGCTTCACTGTCTCAGGGCCAGAGGGTGGAAGTCCAACTGAGGGTGCTGACACAGCTCTCCTCGAGGCCCTCTGCTTGGTTCCCTGGGTCCCCACGTGGCCTTTTCCGCACACACATCTTTGGTGTCTTTTCCCCTTCTTATAAGGAGACAGGTCAAGTTGAACTAGATCTCCACCCTGAACTTAATTACTCCTTTACAGACCCCCTTCCCCAAACACAGCTGCATTCAGAGGTACCAAGGGCTGGATTCCAATGTCAGAATGGATTGCACGCAGGCCCTAAAGAATACACGTCCATGAAGTAATCTCCATAAAGGAGGGGTGTGAACTTGCTGGGAAAGTCCCGGAAGCTACCTGTGGATTAAAGAGCCCAGAACGAGGTGTCCTGGTTTATCTGGATGGCCCTAAATCCAATGAGCATGGGAGGAAGCCAGGTGGAAAAGAGAAAGCACAGAGGATGCCACATGGAGACAGAGGCAGAGACAGGGGCCACCAGGAGCTGGGGAGGCGGGAGGGTCCTCCCCAGAGCCTCAGAAGGAGCGTGGCCCTGCCCACACCTCATTTCAGACTTCTGGCTTCGCAGTTGTGAGGAACATGTCTGCTGTTTGAAGCCACTCACTTGTGGCCCTTTATTACAACAGCCAAAAGACCCAGGAGCCACCAATGTGTTGCCATGAAAGAAAGGGGTCAGGAAGTGCTCAAAGGAGCCCAACAGGAAAAGCATGCCTGGGGCAGGCACGCCCTCCAGCCACGGACTCCTCTTTATCCAGACCTAGTCGGCCTCTGTGTCTCCAGAAGCCCTGGCCCGAGTCAACCCCATGCCCTCCTGGGTGACTGTCCACTTGTCTCACAGGCTCAGCTTGTTTCTTCCTAGAGATGAAATAGTTGGGCTTCCTGCTGAGGACTTCGTGCTGGATGTGTCACGTAATTTTGCTGTGGCCCCTCCTGTGCTCCTGTGGGGTGCCCAAGGTGGAGTGAATGTGACAAACACTGTCTTCCAGGAGAGAGCTGTTTGGCATTGTCACCACATCTGCCAGAGATTTCAGATTTCTCCTCGAGTACAAATTCAAGTGGGTGGAGGGTTTTCAGTGTTAGTCAGAAATGAGTGGCATGTCCCCAGGGGAGTTCTCCAGTGGAAACGTGCATCTAACGCCTCAGGTCCAAGGCACTGCCCACGGACAAGGCCACCTGTGGAGCCAACAGGGTTTGTGTCTCTGTATTTCTGACGCCAAAGCCTGGTGAACGCCGTGGGGGCAATCTCTATTTAAAGAAATCACTCTGCACCCTTTCGCAAAGCAGATAATAACCTCTCTGGCCTCTGCACTGGCAAAGCCAGGTGCTCATGTTCAGGGTCAATTTGAGGAAGACCACGAACATGTGCAGGCAGCGTAGGATCTGGCCTCGGAGCCAAAGCCAGGCCTCTCCTGCTCGTGTTCCCCTGAATTGGAGAAAGTCTCTGCTCTCCCCAGGTCTGTCTGTCAAGGCTGACTACCTCCTTAGTCAAAAGCTGGCCGTGGTGATAGTCATCAAACAGCACTCAGGGTCCCCTGCTCCTGCCCCCTTCTGGATCCTGGAAGACCCTCACCTGGGGGTGGCCCCTGCCCAGGCCCGCTCCTGCCTTCCCTCTGGTGACTCTAGCCCCAAGGCCTGGCCAGTTCAGCCTCTCCAGCATGGGCTCTGCCAGCTCCACACAGCCAGCTCGCCCGGGTCTGGCAGCGCCAGCCACTTCTACAACACAGTGACCTCCAGCACCTCCCCAAGCAGGGCCTGGGCCTCCCTGAGCCTTCCCTCAGGACCCCACGTGGCTCACACGTGCCTCACCAGGGCATTGTTGCGCAGGTGCTTCTGCCGCTTGCCGCTCACCTGTTGGTCTGGCTGCAAATTCCTTCACCAGCATAGAATCCGTGGAACTTCCTCACAGCCCGTGGCCCTGAGATGTGTGTCACTGAAACACAGGGACTCCGGATAGCTGTGCCCCTTCCTTTGTGTCCAGCAGCTGGCCAGAGCCCAGCTCCCAGGAGGCTAGCCCCAGTGTGTTACTGACTTTATCCAATCTCGTTGCTCCCTCTGCATGCTCATTCCTTCTGGAAACTTCTCTCCTTGGCTAACTCTCATGCTTATATTCTGGCTTAAGTGTTGAATTTTTAGAAAGCCTCCCATGATCACCCCACATGCAAAGGTATGTGCACACGTGCATGTGCTCATATGTACACATACACACACACCTAGCCACACTCACACAGGCGCGCATGCACAACCACATGGTAGGCCTGGCCTTCCACATCCACGATCATCAGCTATAGGGCATCTCTTCCTTTTGGGGCTACCTGATTGCTTGCTGCTGAAGCAACAGGCTGCAGGGGGAGAGGCCCTTTTTGCCCTGCTGCTGCCCCCAGGCTGCTGAGACCTGCTCTCCTTAGTGCTCATCCTGTGTCCTATGGAGAGGTCCACAAGGGCACCCCATGTGACAGCACCATCTTGGAAGTCGATCTTCAGCCCCAGCAAGTGATCAGGCCATGGCAGTCAGGCCAACACACAACTGCAGCACCCCAGAGATTCCAGGTGGGAACTGCTCAGTCGGGCCCTTCCGGAATTCCCGACTGACAGAAAGCCTGGAGGGGCAAGGTGTCGGCTGTGCTCAGCCATGAGTGCTGAGCGGTTGCTACCCAGCCTTTCATCATGGCTTCCGTGGCCTCCTCTGAGCTGGCTGCCAGGCAGGCGCCATGAAGGAGTCTCCAGGAACACAGCGGGCATCACCCCATCACCAATACCACAGCTTGCCAGGTCTTCTTATGCTCTTGGGACTACCCCTTGGCCAGGAGTGCCAGATGCTCCCGCCACCACCCTCACCATGTTCCCCCACCCCACGCTCTGCTTCTGATATGCACTGGGGCTCCTGGAGAGCGGTGTGATTTCATCCCCAGAAGCGAGAAGTGGCTCGGAATCTAATCAACTTAGATCTACACAAAAGTTGGCCAAAGCAGAAAGCACACCTGATCTGTCTCCACCTGTGTGGACAGCCTCCAGGGCCCCAAGAGCCTGCTTCCCGTGGCCACCTGCTCGAACCACCTCCCATGTAGCAGGCTGCAGCTGCACAAAGTAGAACACGGCCGAGTGACAGGGAGTCACTTCCGGTCTGCGTCACATGACGGTGTTCTGCCATGGAAAATCCCTCTGCTTCCTTGCTCATTCTGATCTGGGTGGCCCTGTGGAGTGCCCCACCATGTGGCCAGGGATTGAAGGAGAAGCTGGCAAGCCGTGAGGAATCGAGGTCCTCCACCCAGCAGCCAGGGGGACTAGGTCCTGCAGAAGTGTGAGAGAGGTCCTTTCCCAGTGCGTTCTCAGGACAAGATGGCGGCCACCATCGGAAGCTCAGCGCAAACTTCACCAGGGAGCTTGAGCCAGTGGGTGTGGCCCAGCCACACCTGGCAACCTGCTCTCAGAAGATCACAAGGCTGGTGGAAGCTGGAAGGCCATGTGTGAGGGACCTCAGGACTCCACCCAAGCTGTCCCGTTGTTGTGCTCTCTGAGGCCACCCTCTGTCTTCTGCAGCAGAATTAAAGATGATGGAAAAGAGAACTGAAGTGATAGCCCATGATCAAACACCACAGGCCCTGCCTGTGAGCAGAACCCCTCCACCACCACGAACCAGCCCAGGGAAGGGATCATGACTCCATCACCTCGCAAGCAGAGGTTCAAAGACAGCAAAGCCAAAGGCATCAGAGGCCCTCTCTCCACGTGAACATGCGTGTACAGAATCCTGGTCCCTCTGTCCATGTGAACACGCATGCACGAAATCCTGTCCCTCCATCCACGTGAACACACACAGAATCCTGGTCCCTCTGTCCACATGAACACACACAGAATCCTGGTCTCTCTGTCCATGTGAACACGCGTGCACGGAATCCTGTCCCTCCATCCACGTGAACACACACAGAATCCTGGTCCCTCTGTTCACCTGAACACACACAGAATCCTGGTCTCTCTGTCCATGTGAACACGCGTGCACGGAATCCTGTCCCTCTGTCCACGTGAACACTCATTAACGGAATCCTGGTCCCTCTGTCCATGTGAACAGGTGTGCATGGAATCCTGGTCACTCTGTCCACATGAACACACATGCACAGAATCCTGTTCCTCTGTCCAGGTGAATACTCATGCGTGGAATCCTGGCCCCCTCTGTCTACATGAACACATATGCACAGAATCCTGGTCCTTCTGTCCATGTGAACACTCATGCATGGAAATCTGTCCCTCTGGCCATATGAACACGCATGCACAGAAATCTGTCCCTCTGTCCACGTGAACACACATGCACAGAATCCTGGTCTCCAGGGTCTCTCTCCACTAATCCTCCACTGGGCTGCTCTGATGCCAGGGGAGAATCGGGGCTCAAGCTTGGTGATGTCTGGCTTAGAAGTGGCATTAGCTCGGCAAAGGTTTTCCTTAGCTTCATATTTTAAGTCACCAGGTCTCCACGGGCTCACAAGATGATAGAGCTCCTCTGTACACCTAGAGTATGAGTCACCCTGGGGTCTCTCCAGCAACTGTCCAGAGAAAGTTGTCTCCCCCAAGGCTAGCACTTGGTGTTGCCAAGGCCACCTCAGACATGGTGGACCAAAGAAAGGAAGCTGCAGGAGAGCCCGTCTCACTCGGCTTTGGGGGACACCAGCCAGGCAGCACTGCACACTCAGCTCCACAATCTGAGAGCCCTGACTCAGGCGAGAAGGCCTCCGGCCCTCCAAACTGAACACTTGGCCAGGTGGGGTGCCAAGACGCACCTTTGGCCAGCTCCTGTCTCTGGAAGGAAGAGTATGAGCCAGCCAGAGTACCCTCAAGGAGCAGGGTGGAGTCACCCAGAGGCAGAGCTGCCCAGGAGGACAGCAAGTGGGCATGTGCCCCCCCACACACACACATGCACACACACACACACACCACACCAGCCCCTGAGCTGGAGCAGGCCAGCAGTTCCCAGGAAGGATACACATCACTCCTTAGAGATTCATTCCCTCTCTCCAGGTGTCTTCCCCAGGTGCAGCCAGGACAGCAAGCCCATCTGAAGAGGGTTCCTTCCTCATCCAGCGCACGGGCCATGGGGAAGTGTGGGGCCGGGGCACTGGGGTGTGAGAGGCGCCTGCCGCTGGCCAGACTACAGGGAAGTCCTCTCCAATTTCTTGGGCAGGCATGGGAGGTTTGTGTGGCCTAGGGTAAGTGGCCCAGGTCTAATCCTTCCTGGGCTCGCCTGCCCCTCTAATGGCATCTCCTAGCCCACATCTGCCCTATGCCACCAGGGAGGGCAAATTTACCACTGGGCCTTCTGGCCTGCTGGCTCCTGGCCAGTGCCAAATATAGGTTCCTGCTGCCTGACTCAGCCCGCTCCAATCCCCCTCCTGGGCGCCCACCCAAACCCTCTGTCTCCCCATGACTTTTCCTTCAGTTACCTGTCCCCAGCCCTGCCTCCCTCTGAACCCTGCTCTGCTTCCCGCCTCCAGCTGTCCTGGTGACACCCAGGCCTCCCCTGGGTGACAGGTGATGTGCGTGGCAGATGAGCTGTCACAACCACAGCTCAGCTTGCAGAGAGAAGCCCAGCTCCATGGGCCTCCTGTGCCCTGGCTGGGAATCTGGCCTCCTTCCCTCTGCCTGCACCACTAGGGGTCTTTCATTTTGTCACCTCAGGATGGAGTGCCCTGGGGTGCTCTTCCAGCTCCTTGCACAGAGCAAAGCCAGCATGTGCAAGGTGATCAGCATGGGCAGGACAGGCAGCCTTGTTGGAGCAGCAAGGCTGCTCAGGGGTGGCCTCATCCGTCAGGAGGCAGGGCCTCATCTGGAAGTTGGAGCAAGAGTGACCTCATCAGATGGCCTCTGTGGAGAGCTCTGCAGACCTCAGTCCTAGCTCCAGGGCAGGGACTGCAACCTCCACCACAGCAGGCCAGGAGCAGAGAGCCATAGAAAGTTCTAGAGGGACAAGACCTTGTGTTGTACGGACCTGTGTGGAGGGGCTGAGGGGAAGCTCAGTGACCCTCAGGACCCTGCCTTGGGCATTCAGGCACCGTGGGCCTGGGCAAGAGAAGCCATTCTCTGTATCCAAACATCTGGAGGGCTTGAACTTGACCTTCCACAGAGGCAGGAGTGATGGGAGTTGGCAAAGTTGGATCTCACCCTGGAACAGGCTGGGACACCAGGTGTCAGGAGCTGAGGGATGGGCACAGTGGCAGCGTGCAGCCCAGGAGGTGGTGAGACCCTCAGCAGGAGGCCCAAAAATAGGGCCCTGTGCACCACGAATTCCCCCCGCCCCCCCGGCACCTCATGGTGTCTTTCTACAGCTGGACAGAGCCCACTGGAGTTCGGGCAGCGCCACCAGGCCCTGTCTGTCCCTCCCAGGCAGACTGGTGCTCTCTTGGCTCGTTGGTCTTTCCCTCTGATGCAGACCCACAAGGGGAAGGGTGGCATAGAGCTGGCACTCAATCTGTACCTGTGAGCGAGCCACACAGCTGTGATGCTCTGCTTGGGAGCAGCTCCCTTGACCCACACAGGGATTCACTGGACAAGAGAAGTCCCCGAGAGTGACCTCACTGGCACTTCCATGTCTGCTGCTCAGGGGTGGGTGGCCAGGATGATTTCTGTCACTGGTCCCCGTGGTCTGATTCCACAGGCCCACCTGGAATCTTCTGCAGCTTCCGGGGGACACAGCAACCTTTCCTTGGGTACAGAAGAGCTTCATTCTTCTCTGTTGCTCTGAGGAAGCACCTGAGGGAGTCCTTGCCCAAGGTCCAGGGTTGCCACCGATGTCCATGTGACCTGTGCTCTGCATCTGCCTCCCAGGCCAGCACCAGCCTGGCCGAGCCGGCTCTGAGCAAAGTGGAGCAGGCTGGGGTGGACCTGAGGACCAGTCCTCAGCTCAGGTTGCCCTCGGGTCCCTGGCATCAGACTCTGTCTCCTTAGAAGCCACCCTCACCAAGACAAGATGTCCCCCAACATACCATGTTTTCCCTTGGTAACAAGCTGAAGGTCACTGGCTGCTGTCATTCCAGCCGGGGCCAACTTCTGGGGCCACACCGGGCTCAGTTGCGTGCCCCGAGGGACGGAACCTTCTTCAGCCCTCAGGCCTGCTCCTGGAGATGCAGTGGTTCGGAGTATCCCTGGAGGACTCAGCATCCTTTGCCTCTGAGTGCCACATTTGAAGAGCAGAAGAAAGCTGGGCTCTCTTTGCTTTTACTGGAAGCTGAGCTGCTGGGCCCCCTACCTGGGCAGGAGGAGGCTGGGTTGTGGGGGCTCCCGCAGAGCTGGCCTGCTTTCTGAGGCCTTGTCTGGGAAGACTGGACTGTGGCTAGGAGCTCCAGTGATGCCTCCACCCCCCTGGTGGACTGTTGGCCTTGGGCCAGCCTCCCATTCCCTGGCCTATGGCGTAAGGTTACCAGGGCCCGCAGAGAGGATTCTGGGGAGGCTGGGGGTTCTGGACTGTTCCAGGCCTCCCGTCACCCTCCTTCATCCCCTGTCCCCATGTGGTTCCACGGGAGATGTGCGCATGCAGATTAGGGACAGGCCCTCTGCAGGAAAGACCCCATGTGGGCACCCAGGAGTGGGTGACCAGATGGCCCCAGGACAAATGGGCACCTGTGCAGGCAGCCCCAGGTGGGCTCAGCTCTGCCTTGCTTGGCTACTACCACATGTCTCCCAGGCAAGGCATGTATTCCTGAGGGGCCCCAGGGTATTGAGCCCTCCAGAGGCAAACGAATGGGGGCTCACTCAACACAGACTTGAGCATCAACAGGCCCAGGCTGAAGCATGGGCACCCGGGCAGCTTCGGTGGGCTGGGGACTACAAGAGCAGTCCTTCAGGATCAGCCCTGTTCCCATGATGATGGGGTGTGGCATTGCCAGGGAGGACTGGCTGAATTCCAGGTGTCTCAGCCAGCAATGTTGCCTACCAGATAGCACCGCCAGTGTGGCTGAAAGCAAGGTGCCTCACGCTGCAGCCTGGGGGCTGGACATCCAGGACTAAGGTGTGGCAGGGCTGCTTTCTTCAGAGGCCTTTCCTTGTCTTGCCATCTTCTCCCTGTGTCCTTACACATCACCCTCTGTGTGCATCTGTGTCCACCTCCTCTCCTTACACAAGGGCACCCGTCGCGCTGGATCAGGGCCCACCCCAGTGACCTCATTAAGCCTGACCACCTCTTCAAGGGCCCCCATCTTCAGGCCCAGCCTTTTCCTGGGGTCCTGGGAGTAGGGCTTCAATGTGCACACGTGGGTCATGGTGCAGCCTGTGGTAGGAGGAATGCAGCCTTCCAAGGGAGGAGGGAGCCTTACAGGAAATGGCTCTGGGTGGGCTGATGTCCTCCACCCACTGGAGCTGAGCAGCAGGGGAGTGGCTGCAGGTGCCCCATGGTAGCCTGCATAGGTCAGTGTGCCAGAAGGCAAATCCTGGAGCTCCCCAGGACATTCCAGGATGTCCGCAAAGGGCAGATCTTCAACCTCCAGCTCCATCCTTTCCTGAAAGTCGATTCCTCCCCATAGCTTGATTGAAGAGTCCGCAGGCCTGCCCCACTGCTTCAGAACCATTCCTTGCATGTGGTCCCATTTTTTGTTTTTGTGGCCTTTTAGAAGTCTGGGGAGTTGATGGGGGATGGAGGTTCCTGCAGGGCTAGCCTGGGAGGAATTGGTCCCCTTCCTGGGTGGGCGCCCCACGCTGAGGCTGAGGCAGTGGACTGACCCTTCACATTTGGCTCTGCCAGGGTCTCAACCTCAGCCTGGTCCAGGTCCACATGTGTTGTGGGACAGCTGTCCGGGGAACAGGACCTGTCAGCAGAGGGTGTCTCTCATTCTGGCTCTTCTTGGATCCACTTTCATTTGCTTTTATCGATGAGCTTGGCAAGCCTGGAAGAGCCTCATTTGGGAGAGGATGATGCTGGAGTGGGACAAGTTCAAGGCCTCACCCCACACCGAAGTGTGTCATCACAATCCCCAACCCACTGCTTTCCCTTACTCTCAGACACCCCACTGTACATCTTTACAGTCATGGCCCTCCACCCAGCATCACTCTGGCATCCCCTCGGAAATCTCTGGTCTCCATGTTGCTGCCACGTGCCAGGGAACTGCTGCTCGCCCAGGCCCCAGCCCCAGCCCAGCGTCTGGATACCCAGAGCAGGCCACCTGCTTTCTCCTGGGCTGTGATATTGGCAAGCAGCTGCAGGGCCAAGCCAGCCACTCACACAGGCCAGAGAGTGCGCTGGGTCTGGTGAGGCTGTTTGCAGCCGGGTGGCCTTGGGCTCCATGCTGGGCCCTTGTGGGCCCCGTTTCCTCACCTGCATTACCAGGACTCAGGGCCACTCGATTCTCTCTGGAAGTCACATTCTATGCACAGAAAGTGGAAGACACTCGGTGGGGCAGTCTTAGCCAACACCATCGACTGCTCCCTCCCCACCCTGCATGCACAGATGTGTTCTGCAGGGGGTGAGCACCTCCCCTTGAGCCCAGGACCCCAGTACTTCCTTGACCAATATAATGTGCCGTAAGTGGGACCCCGTGGCTGTTGAGGGTAGGTCCTAGACACATCCACGGGGGCCTGGGGGCCCAGGGGGTCTTGCTTTGGGGAAGCTAATGTCTGTAAGAAGCAACCCACATCAGAGCCACAGTTCTGTAAGCAACCCAGACTGCAAACTTGAGTTTGGGGAGGTCTGCTGCGTTGCAATCCTTTCCCGTAACGGAGGGTTCAAGCAGAGAGGAAGAGCTTGCGAGCACAGTAGGAGTACAAGATTGACTGTAGGAGCGGAGCTGGCGGAGGCGCGGAGGCCAGCACAGTCTACAGGCACCTGCCTGCTTGCACCTGTGCCTGGTCTCCGCCAGCAGCCCACCCCACAGAAGGAGGAGAAGCCCCGGAGAACAGTGGGGCCCCACGCCACCTTCTGACCTCCCTGATTCCGGAAGTTGGCAGAGCCACCATCTGCCAGGCAGCGTTGGCTGCTCTGTCTTCCGAGCATCTCTCTCTCAACGCAGGCAGGAGGAGCTGTGCCTCCCTTAATTTTTGCTGTGGAGGTGGTGAAGTGCAAGTCTTGGGGCCCTAAGGGGCAGAGCAAAGCTCCCAAGCTCGCAGAACTGGGCAGCACCATCTTCACAGCTTCACGTGTGGACGTAGGCAAGCGAAAGTGAAGCTGAGAGAAGCCGCAGCTTCAAGAGGCCCTGGCCTCCGCCACCCAGCCTGGGCAGCGGGACTGCAGTGGGGACTGACAGCTGCCTGGCCGGGGAGCTCAGGCCCTGCAGGCTGGGCTGCTGTTCCCAGCCCTGTCCTGCCAAGGGCTGTCTGTGCTCACCCAGGACCACACCTCCTGCACCCAGGTGCACCCTGGCTAGTGCTGACGTGAACGTTGCTGACCATGGGGCACCTCCTCTGGATGGGGCTCTGGCCCCCCAGACCAACCGCAGGCCTGCAAGCCGCAGCTGTCACTAGAAATTAGAAACGCATTCCCCTAGACTGGGTCAGCAGCTTTGCTGTGCCAGCAAGGGGGCCAACCAGGACTCTCTGCCAGGCAAAGCTGGACCAGTAGGTGTCTGCAGAGCCCTCCTAACAGCCCTGGGGGCCTCCCGTGCCTCCCTCCCTGCAGCTCAATGGTGGGAAGGACTTTCCTGCGGGGAGGAGCAGTCTCCCCCACACACCCCTGGCCAGGCTGTGAGGCGTAGCAGGGAGCAGGGAGCTCTGAGTGGAGATGCAGGGTGGGCGGGGAGCCCAGCGTTAGCAAGATGGGTCCCTGAGCCCTATCCATCCTCTCCGTCCAGCTAAGCCTCGGGCAGTTTCCTGCTACTGCCCCAATTATGCTGAGTGCGGATGGCCGCAGGCTGTGCCTGGGAATGTGTGTAATGGAGAGGGAGAAGAAGAGGAGGACAGCCTGGGAGAGTCAGGAAGGTGGAGGGAGGGACTGGGGGAAGGAGAGGGCGAGGAGACAGGAGAGACCAGGCCTGTCCTTCCGGAACCCAGCTCAAGAAGAGTGGCACCCAAGCAGCCTCGAGGGCAAAGGCCCCGCCGAGGCTCTCAGGCTGCTGGGGGCTGGAGTCTGGCAGGGAGCTCGGGCTAGTCTGCACCTGTGTGCACCACTGGGGACAGGCCTAGAAAACCCTGCCCCGTGAAGGGGGCCACAGAGGACTGCCCCTCAGATGCACCCATGAGGAAGCGGCTGGGGGGAGCTTTACATGCCAGGCTGCCCACCCTGCCAGACCCAGTCCTTCTCACGGGGCCTGAAGCTGCCCTGAGGTGCCGGTGCCCTGGTGACAGTGGTCAGCAGCCAGGACAAAGAGGGAGGGGGTTGCAGGGACGGGGCCTGAGGGGCCTGGCTCCAGCACAGGGCTGAGGGACTTTCACTTCCCATTCTGTTTTCCTGTCCACACACATGGAGCAGCCTGACTCTGCGGAATGGGGTGGCCCTGACCGAGCTGGGGAACGGTGGCTGCGCATCCCCGTGCTCACCTGTGTGCAGTGATGTGGAGCGTCCCCGCCCCCTCCCAGCCCACACAGGTGAGTGTGACCCACCGCGCTGCCGGGGGCTCCCAAGAAGGGGTAGGCTTGGGCAGGACCCCAGCTGACCCTGTCTGGAAGAGCCTCCCGGAGGCTCCTCTGTCTCTCAGACGCAGCCCCAGCTGACTCTTGAGAGGGGTTGCCGTGGAGATGGTGGAGGGAGTGCGGTGGTGGGTGGTTGAGCAGGAGGGCTGAGGATCAGAACGTTTTAGAACAGGAACCAAAGGAGGATGCCCAGAATAGGGCCCGGCTGTGTCAGGCGCTGGGTGCAGACCTGCCGTCCACCGTGAGGGAAGGCAGGAGCTTGGCGTGGGATTATGTGCCCACTGCCACACGCCTATGGCTGTGGAGGACAGTGGCTCTCACTGCACTTCCAGTGCTGTTTGTCACCTGGCCCCTCCTAGCACACCCAGGGCCAGCAGCTCAGCCAGGGAAGCCCCGCTGTGCAATGCCCTGCCCAGGCCCCTCTGGAGGCCTCTGCACGGCCACCTCTCCTCGGAAGCCACCTTCCCCAGTGAACTCGGAGCAGTCGCGCCTACACTGGCTCACATTCCCCTCTTCCTCCACCGCCAGGCTGTGCAGTGCACTTCTGACAAGAGGGAGGGACATTGCTCTGTGCTTCCAGAGGGAGTGAGAGTTGAAAGGGCAGACGGAACCCAGGTGGCCGACAGGGACAGGCCTGCAGCTGATCGTGGGGACAGCACAAGGGGGCCTCGTTTCAGCATCTGCAGTCTCTCCCCTCCACAGGGCCCTTTGGAATCTGAGCTGAGGCAGCACAGTGGCTGGATCAGAGCAGGGCCTGCTGAGGTCAGCGTTGTCCAGTCACCCATCAGCCCCTCGTGGTAACCGGGGAGGGAAGAGGTGGCCACAAGAACTGCTTTGCTGCTAGGTGGAAATGTTCCTTAAAGCATCACATGGCTTCTGAGGCAGGTGGTGGATGTCCACAGTGGGGAGGCCTTTGGTGGTCCATCCCACCAGAGCCATGGCCACTGTGGGGCTCCATGAGGGGACGGGAAGCCCTGAGCTCCCAGCACAAGAACTGACATGGATGCTCACAGGGAGCCCCTGTGCCTGCTGAGATGAAGGCCATGGTGGCTGGCCACACTCACACTCAGTGGCTTCTTCCCATGGCACACTGTGTCCCCACAGCCGGGTGCGTTATTCACATGGTGGCTAGGAGAGTGAAGGTGACCTCCCCAGGGCCATGTGGCTCTGGAGCATTGAGACCGAGATGCGGGGGTTAGTCTCCTCGTGGGGTCTCCAAGCTGCTGCTGCTCATGAGATGACACAGCAGGACCTGCTCACTGTTAGCTGATACCCCAGAGATCCATGGGGGGCGGTACCCAGCTGCTGTGACCTTGTCCTGTGGGTTGCGCAGACGCTGGGCGGGTTTAGGCTGCCTGGGTCCAGTCCTGGGTGTTTTGGGGCTCCTGGGCTCAGACAGGGTCACAAACCCTGGGGGTAGCCAGGCAGGGTGGGGATGAGCCCTGCAGGAGGGTGGTGAAGCCATGGGGTTCAGCAGCTTCTGACTCATGGGGCCTGGCGTGTGAGAAATGCAACGTCCCAGAGGGCAGAGGGACAGAGCCCAGCATGCGATGCCCACTGCCCTCATAGAGGAATCCGTGGCCACCATGACTGCTGGTGTGGGGAAGGGACAGGGACACAGTACACATGCCCTGCAGAGTGATAGGACCACAGTGCTGAAGCCTGAGTCCTTTGCCCTCCCTGCTGCTGCCCTGGGGGCCACCGTGAACTCCTCTTCCAGACGTGCATGCGAGGCGCCCTCAGCAGCTCAACTCCCACCCTTCACAGGGGCTGCTCAGAGCTCCCTGTCCTTCCTCTGCCTCCCCTGCACTTCAGCTCCTCCCTGCAGAAGCATGCAGAGAGCAGTTCAGATGAGAAGGAAGCTTCCAGCCAGCAGGAGCCGCAGCGGGGGCTGGGCACAGTAAAGTGACAAAGTGTCACAACTCAGAAGCCCTCCAGGACCCAAACCCCCAGCCTGCTCATAAACACAAAAGGGTTCCTGGCAGAGGTAGTGGAAGGCACAGGCTGTTCCCTTCCAAGCTGACCCACGCTTGTGAAGCCTGGAGCCCCAGATGGTGAGAAAAGCTTGGAATCTGTTGGAAATCACTGTTTGCAGGCCGGAAGCCCTGCTGCTCACCCTGACGAACCCAGAGCAGCGTCCTCCCACGGGTGCCTGGCTTGGCAGCCATGAACCCCGGGATCCCGCCTCTTCCCTCTCTTTGGGATGTGCAGCAGCAGGGGTACTCTGTCCCCAGGTGACTGCTGTAAGGAGCTCCTGAGGCAAGTGCGAGGTGCTCCACACTACTGGCACTGCTTGGATAGTCTGTAACACCAGCAACTGTTCTCCCAGATGGTGTCATCATGCTAGTGATGTCCTTGCCCCTTCCTTCCTGCCTTGATTCTACTTGACCATTCATCTTCCCCCAGAACCAAGGGGAGTTCCACCCCCTGCCATCAAGGGTCCTGTGTGAGTCCACATTCTACTTTCTGGAGTGAGACAATGGTCAGTACCTCAACCAACTACCAGGTACTCGCCCTGTGAGACTGTTCTATGGAACTTGGGAATCTCCCAGCACCCACTCTGGGTACCCATCAGCCTTCTGTCCACCTAATGAACACGTCTGTCTGTCCACCCAAGATTGTGCTCCAGGGGGAACTTACCACCACCTTAGGTGGTGCTGATGGGAGGCTAAGGAGAGCTACTTTGCAGGTAAGGTAGACCTCCTGATGGTGCTTCAAGGTGGGCTGCCTTCCCTGTCTCGCATAAGGCGGCATGCCTCACAATAGGCTTGGACCATGCCTTGCTCACTGCCATACCCTCCATGCAAACACAGTGCAGAGATCCATGGAAACAATGTGGCGAGGTGGGGAAGAGGCAGGGTAGACCCTTGGATATCACCCATCCAGAGAGGGCTGTCACAGCTCCCAGAGTGCAACCCACACCTTCTTCGTTGGCCATTATTTGGGTTCACCCCAGAGCTGTCCCTGGCTCTCCCTTCACTTAGTTTAACCTGGTCCTTTCCCTACCTTCCACCGATGCAGGCCCTGGGCAATGCGTACTCCTCCTTCATGCTGGACTCCACCTCAGAGTGTGCTGTGCTGGGGATCCAGCCTGCAAGATATATGGGTGGATGGGTGGATGGGTGGATGATGGGTGATGGATGGATTAGTGAATGGTTGGATAGATGGTGGATAGATGAATGGGTGGATGGATGATGGATGGATGGAGGGATGGTGAATGGATGGGCGGATGGATGGATGGATGGTGGAGGGGTGGGTGGATGGATGAATGGATGGATGGATGATGGATGAATGGATGGATGGACAGATTGATGGTGGATGAATGGGTAGATTGATGGATGATGGATGGATGGACAGATTGATGGTGGATGAATGGGTAGATGGATGGATGATGGATGGATGGACAGATTGATGGTGGATGAATGGGTAGATGGATGGATGGTCGACAAGGAATTGATAGATGGATAGGTGGATGGATGGATGAATGGGTGACTGGATGGATGGATGGATGGAAAATGGGTGGTGGATGAATGGGTAGATGGATGGATGAGTGAATGATGGATGCATGCATAGATGGTTGGGTGGTGGATGGATGGGTGATGGATGGATGGATGAATAGATGGACAGATGGATAGATGGATGGATGGTGGATGGAGGATGGATGGATGGTAGATGGAGGATAGAGGATGAAAGGATGGATGGATGAATAGATGAGTGGGTGAATGAATGAATGAACAGACAAATGAATGATTGGCAGGATTATCACCTTTTTATTTTAAATGAGGAAAATGAGACCCAGAAAAGATAACTGATTTGGTCAAGTATTCACCTTGATAAATAAAAGAAGTTATTGGAAACTCGTCTTAACTACAAGTGATGCCTCAGGATGCAGTGAAAACTTGGCCAAGATAGAAATAAATGATGGCACTGGGTACGCTGTCCTCAGGGAGGGGCTCCTCTTGGACCCTGCAGCACCTCCAGAGAGTGGAGTCTTTCCTTTGGGCTTTCCGTGGATTTGGCCAGATCTACCAATAACTCAGGGTGGGTTATGGTTTTTTATTCCCCCATGGGTAGTCTGAGAGTTGCTCTACAGCTGGGGCAAAAAAAAAATAGGTGATTTTTCTCCCCAGAAATAGGTCTTTTCTCTGTCAGAACCATTTTTACTGAAGCCACCAGGGTTGACAACAAGCTGGAGGCATTCCTAAGCCTTCCCAAGTAACAGGCTTCTCCAGTGACAGCCGCTTCCTGTAACCATGCGAGTCTCTCAGGGAGCTTCTCGAGAGCAGGGGCGCTGGGCTCCCCTCCCACCTGGCTCCCGCCTCCCTGCAATCGCAGGCACAGTTCATTAAGATCTTTGGTAGTGGCGGAAATGTTACAGGGAAAGAAGAAGCTGTTGACAATTTTATTTTTAAAAGTAGCTAAGAATAGGGTGAACCTTATAAAAATAGCAAGCAGGATTGTGCTGGAGGCCAAGTTCCCTTCCTAAAAATCAGAGTGTGACATCCAAAAAGAAGAAGGAGCAAAGCTTAGTCTCAGGCTCCCTGCAGTCATGGATGTCTCAGGGACCGGAGCTAAAAGCTGCCACGGGGCCTCTCCTCGGCGGAGCACTCGCGCATCATCCACTCCGCCTCTTCCCCACCCCCTCAACAGAACACAGAGCAAGGACCCACATGCCACCTGAGGGCCTACAGCTACCTCCTTTTCAGTGGACACGCATGGTCAGGGAGCTGAGAAGATGCTGGAGCACCTCCGCAAACCTTTTACCCTGAGGAACTTTCCAGCACTTGCCAGAAGGCAAGGAAACTACAGGGCCACAGATCATCCTCCAGGTGGCCCGGAAACCAGAAGGACCAACAGGGAGTAGTGACGAGGTGTAGGCTGGCGTTCCAACAGGCCTCCTGCCTTGCAAGTCTAGATCCCCTGTGTCCTGGGCTTCCCACATTCCCTGGCTCCCAACTCAGCAACACCCCTGATGTGGGCTCTGTAAACAGGGACTGACGGCAGGGGTTACATCAGATGGCTCTGTGGTTCTCAATAAGACAGGCGACACAGAGACCCTGAGGCATTAGGAGTGAGCCTGGCGGCACCTGGAGTGTGAGAAGGTCAGTGGAGGCTGGGCCCTGGGTGCTGGGGGCGCACTCCAGGTGTGGGACAGTGGGACAGAAAGCCACACACACAGATCCCAAAATCTCAGATACCTGTGGCCAAAGAGCTGTGGACCAAGAGTCCCAGCAGCTGGTCTCTGCGACAGCTGCCCTAGAGTAAGCAGGCATTGGCCCGTCCTCGTCCTCTCCAGCCCTGCCCTGAGCCCCATGCTCCCCGAGGTGGATATGCCTACCCCAGGGGGCATGCTGTCTGGATGGGGGAATGCCCCGTGGAGTGACCCCAGGAAGTGCAACACCCTGGTTCCGTCAGCAAGCACACACACCTCTCCCTCACTGAGCATTGCTGAGTGACCTGTGTGCCAGGTTCAGAGGTCACAGAGGTGAACCTGGAAGTTTGGTCATGGCTGTAACCCCAGGCAGTCCTTCTATGCAATGAGCAC
>PVKS010009388.1:0-64095 GCA_004027875.1 Aplodontia rufa
TTGCTGTTGATTTCTCAGAGTTCCTTATAAATTCTCGATGTTAACTCCTTGTCAGAGGTGTAGTATGCAAATATCTTCTCCCATTCTGGAAATTTTTCCCTTAATCTGTTGACAAGCCAGATACAGAAAGACAAATGCCACAGGATCTCACTTGTATGGAAAACTTAAAGCATGTTCACATACAAGCCGAGAGTAGACTTGAAAGAGTAAGGGGAGGGTAATGGTGAAAGAAGAGTCAGTGAGGACAACTGCGGAGACGAGGAGGAATAAGTTCCAGTGTTCTCTCTCAGGGTAGCACGATTATGGTTAGCAACAACACGGCATATATTTCAAAACAGCTGGAAGATTAGCAAAATAGCTCAAATGTTCTCACCACGAAGAAATGATAAATGTGTAAGGGGATCAATATGTTAATTATCCTAATCTGATCACCATACAATGTATACATGAATCAAAATATTGGATTATACCCTATGAATATGTATAACTATGTATCATTCAAAAATAGAAGCAAAAGGTCTTTGAGATTCCTGTACCAAGATATGAAGATCTTCTTATTCTTTTTTTAACACCAGCATAATATTTCATCAAATGAATATTATATAACTTATTTTGTTTGTTCCTTCTTAACATTTAGGCTAGTTTCAAAATGGCCAGCATAAACAATGCTGCAATAAATCACCCTCGTTTATGAGTGATTTTGCACATGCCAAACAGGTTTTTTATATTAATTAGTTGTCAATATTTAACCACAGGAAGCTTGCAATTGTAACCAGGATATGTTATTTTTCTTAAAAGATCATGAGATCTGATGATACTGGTCCATGTTCTCTCCTGGCACTGAAGCCAAGGAGTTGATGAGCTGTCAAGAGGGGACATGTGCTCTGCTGCTTGCCACTGCTGCCACCCTTGCACTGCCTTGCTCTTGCAACGAGGTTACCCACCAGACCCCAACAGACACAGGAGTTATTGACCTTATTCGGGATTCGCCAGTTTCACTGTCTCTAAAGGTAAATCATTAGAAACATTAGTAAGTATGAGCTTACCTCATTCTCAGCTTTCTCAAATAAAGAAGGATGAAAAGAAAGAAGGAAAGAAGGGAGGAAGAGAAAGTAAGAGAGAAGCAAGGAAAGAAAAAAGAAGGGAGGAAGAGAGGGAGAAAGACAGGCAGGCAAGCCAAGCGAGATAGCCTTTACTGAGAACTTAATGCTATGCCTTCTGCTTCTATAGAACATTCTAATGAGAATTGTCTATTTAAGGATGTTAGTGTCTTTCATAAGGGCTGTCATTAAAGATACTGTCCAATTGATTACTGTTGGTTTGATAATGTTTCCCCCTCAATTGTATCTCTATATACTTCTAATAAAAAAAAATAAAGATACTGTCCACTGTGTTACTCAAAGTTCTTTATATAAATTCTCATTCCATAAATGTCTGCTTGTGTTTGATTCAAGAATAAAAGAAAAAGATCTGTTTGGGCGAATGCATATTTTCTCTTGTCAGAAAATTGAACTGAAATAATACACAAGCTTCTATTCTTCCACTAGGAAACAAAGGCGTCTTTTAGTCAGACTTGACTGTCCCTTCAGATTTGTCAGCTGGTCTCTGCTGCACTGGAAGACTCTACCCCTCATATTTTATTTCAGTGATTTTTATGAGTGACCACCATCCCTCAGCCACATACAATCCATCTAGGTTCAGGCTTCCACCCTTTAGCAAATTTCAGAATGAATTTATTTATGCTCCCTAATTAACATCTTAATGGCTAAAACCCGGTGCCATTTATTTTGTTGACATTTTCATATTCAATAATCTAGGTAATCCAAGTTACAAAACCTACTTTTTCCCCTGAGGGATCCAATAAACTTATTTTCACTCTGAATGAAACAAAAATTACATGTAAATATGTGTATTTGTCATGGATTAGATTTCACAGAAGGAAAAAAAGGAAGGTTGCTTAGAACTGAGTTAGGAACTTTCTCTCACATTTATTTCTAAATGTTTTGTTGCGCTTCTTTCAGTTGGAATCTGCATCACAGAAATAGGTGGGGTGCAAATTTAAATTAGAAAAGGAATATTGACTGTAAATAAAATGGAATCATTGCTATCAAATACTAAAAATACAACATAGTATAAATGTTAATTTCATATATTTAATGACTTAAAGAGGTTCTTAAAGCCACTTAAATGTTCTGATTGCAGATCTGAAGTCTTGATTCTCAGGCAAGCAGTAAGTTTATCATGACTACCAGTTAAGTAAGTGGACAGTTACTTGAGTCTTCTCCAGCTTTGCTTTCCAAGTTTCAGGATCTAAGAGAACAAGCATACAAACATTGGAAAGAGCCCTGGACACTTGCTGTGGTGCACACTCATTTAACCCGTGATCCCAAGGCCATGGCTAGGGCAGTTTTCCTACCTATAAAACCCAGCTGCTACAGCTCAAGGCTGCTGTGCTGACAATTTAAATTATTAAATTAAATACTACCACGGAGACCCAAATTCAGCCAAACTTCTCTGAAACACACTGTCTTATTTTCTTTGCAGACACCAGTTTAGAGCCACAAAAGGAGAGACATCTTTCTTTGCTTTCTTTCTACAGGACTGGCTCTGACAAACCAAGAGTTGAAAGAAGAGTAATAATTCTCTAATTTGCTCTGTTGTGTATTAGAATTTATGATGTGCTTCTGCATTCATTATCTACCTCTAACTTCACAAGGACAAGGGGGGGAAATACAATTTTCATTTGAACAAGGAGGTTGTTAAAGTAGGAAGGTGTAAACGTCTGAGTAAAACACAAAGTTAGGACTAGAATTCACATTTTCCTGAATCTATGACTTGGACTTCACCCACCAAATGCATCCAGGTGTGCATCAAGCCATCACTAAGATGCAGTGCAGAAAGGGATAACATGGATTCTGAATTTACAATTTTCTTTGTGGAAGAGCAGAGGGCATGGTGGGACACAAAGAATGTCGTGTGGTCCTCCTCGGTGTCAAGCACAGAGCACTGGTCTTCCCACGGAATATGGATATGGTGCCCCCGGTCCCCATGTGTGTGTGCTCACCAAGGACCAGGACTCCTGCTCTGTGTTTCTTCCTTTTCGTCAGTCCTGAAAAGCCAAAAGGGCAAGGCGGAATGGAAAGCAAGTCTGGGTGCTTTCTGTGTTTTGAAACCTTGCCCTGTAGATGGCAGACTCTCTCCCTGCAGTAGCCTCTAGGCAGTCTTTCCCCTGGGCTTTACTCCCCAACACTGGCAGAAGATAGCCAAGAGGTAGTAAAGGACTACAGAGGAGAGCAGAAGGCAGTAAAGAAGGACAGAGGGGAAAAAATCCTAAGTTGTAACATTTGGAATGCAGAATCACCTTGGAAAAGATAAAGCAGGCAACAATGGTTCCTGAGGAAGAAAATAAGTGATACCTGGTGAGTCTGTCATAGACCCACAAGGCTTTTCCAAAAGAGGGCCTTCTCCATTGCTTCACAGGAAGCCCAACCCCACCCCACTGTCTTGTCCTCAGAGAGAGAATCAAACAAGCAGATTTGGAGAACTGGAGAAAGAAAAGCTCTGCTCCATGTGAGATGAGAGGAGTGAGGCCATGATGATCTCAGCCAGGAAAAGCAGGTGATCTTCTTCACAATGGGGCCTTCACACACCCAACACAGTCCTTCCGCGGACATCACAGATGCTTACAAGATCATGAAATCCATCACGTTTCTGATATGTCTCTTAAAATTGCCATCCCCCATGATTTCAAGGTGTTGACTTTAATCGCCATACTTGGATTTTCACCACACAATTCCAGCGCATCTGCCTCCCTGCACAGGATCACAGAATGGAGGGCTTCAGCTGTAGATGATCTAGTCATTTGACCAGAGTGGATGGGATCCTCCAGCAGATCCACACACCCCCTCATCCAATAATTCCACTTGGTAGAGTTCACAGTCGGAGAGCTTCAGGCTGGTGAAAGGCATGTGATATGGTGAAATGAACATGGGTGTAGACAGAATTAGAATCCAGGCCTCATTCTACTCATTTCCAGCTGGGTGATGTTAGGCAAGCATCTAACCACTCTGAGTGTTGATTTGCTCCTCCATGAACTAGAAATACGTTCTTCCATGGATTTTTTTAAAATTTAAACTAGATAATATACATGGACTGCTAGAGATGGTGTCACACACAGTGGTTGCTGAAGATATACTTGTTAACATCACTATTATTGTCATTATTGTTATGAATCTCAAAACAGAAAACAAAAATTAGAAAACTACAGATCACAGCAGACTTTTCATAGCAAATGAAATTTTAAAACACTCAACCAATTGCTCTTTCATGCTCCCAAAACCATTTGTCTATCTCTATATAGAACTTATATCAGCAAAATTATTTGCTTATAAATCTGTCTCTGAACTACAGTGCGAGCTCTGCAAAATCAAGAAAGTTTTATCCATCTTCGCAATCTACCAACTTCAGTTGGCATCTCGCAAGAGCAGAACTGAATAAATACTGAATGATTGAGTGAATACGTGAATGAACGAAAAGCCGTCCACAAACACAAAAACAAAAACCTCCCCAAAAGAAATTTATCCTGCAAGTCAATTTGGCAGGGTACTACCAAATGAGTTTATAATGCTTCCCTAAATGTCACCAGGAGGTAGCCAACCTAAACTATAATTAATTAAAAGTAATCTGTAAACTTGTCAACTGTAAACTGTTACAAAAGAATGCTAAATGAAAAAGGGAAGAACTGAAGGAACAACAAAGGCGAGTGACATCGGCCATCAGAGAGGAGAGAGCTGAGGAGCAGGGGTGTCTCTTGTTGCTCTGCTCAGGCATGAGGGTGCTCAGGCTGGAAATGTTCTGGTCCTCAGACAGAAGCATCTCTCGAGAGGAGAGAGACAATTCATCAAGCTACCCTGGTTTGACAGGACTGTCCCCTGAGGACATCCAGCTCTCATTCTATATTCACCAACAAACCTTCTGAACTGTCATGCATTTTTCTGAGTGAACTCACAGTCTCGGGCCAACTTTTTCTCCAGCTGTAAATTAATAAACCTGCATTTTGCCTCATGTGTCAGAATCAGATGGGGGGAGGAATGTTATTGTGAACCAATTACACAGTGCCTAATCATGCCACGAAAAACAATGATAAAATCAAATTGCTAGTGCTATAAAATTGTGGGTTGAGTGTTAAAAAGAAATAAAAGTTAGAAGGTCCTGGTCTGCTGGCCTTACTTCAGTGAGTTCAGGAAAGATTCTAAGAAAAATCTAAGGGCTGGGAGGTAGCCCCCACCTCCATGTCCTGATTCTCCTTGTGGTCCTCCAAAGTTTAAACAATACTCTGTGCAATACAGCAGCAAAAGCAATTTCCTCCTTCTCCATAGACACCAAACAAAAGTTCAAAAGGTAATGGGGGGACTGGAGCAGTGGCTTGGTGGTTACGGCGCTTGCCCGGCATGCGCAAGTACACGGGTTCAAACCCCATCACCCACGTACACAACTAAGTGTCAGAGCAACGAAAGTCATGTGAAAAACTCAATAAAAATTGATTCTCTCTGTCTCTCTCTCTCTCTTTCTCAATGTCCTTCAAAAAAAAATTAATAGGTATATGCTATGAGCCAGGACCTACTGGTTACCTAAAAGGAAGAATGCTTTACAGGGCAACTGATGTCAGAATTGTTTTAAAGTGTAGCTACAAAATCCAAATTCCTAAGCTTTTTAAGATTGGTCTAATTTAGTTGACTTTCAATTCTATCTGCTTTTTCACATCTAGCACCATGACTCTTCCAGTGGCTCCAAAATCACTTGTTAACTCAGTGGAAATAAGTCAAACTAATCATTTCATCTTGTACAGACAAAATAACTACTTGAAAGACTTTTTAACTTTCCAACAAATTGAGCTGGCGTTGATTGATTAGGTATAGATAAACTGTGGTCTATGAACCCAGAGAAAGTCTCAATTTATTTTCATCCTGACAACAAGAAGAGGTAATATCAGCCTGACATATTTTTGCTTATAGTTGCAAAAATGCAGCATGACTTTAAAAACTTTTGTGTAGGGAATCATAGGTCTCAATGAAATTAGAACGTCTTTCTGAAAGTCTGCTCTTCGCTCTCTGCATACAGTGATCCCTAGGTCCTCCAGTCCTGCTGTGGTTTTTGCTCTTCCTATGTGTGTCCATCTGAGACTTCTCTCTCTCACTTTCTCTTTCTGTTTGGCCTACACCATTATCTCTTGCCCCTCTGTATTCATTTTTTCTTCCTTATCTTCAAATTTTCCAATTAATTTTAAAAAACAATACCAGTGATGTCTAATAAAAATTTCTATGATGATAATTATATTCTTAACCTTCCCTTTTCAGTAAAGCAGCCATTAGTTGCATGTAGCCATTAAGAACTTGAAATGTGCAACAGGGGAAGTGAATTTTTAATTTTATTTAATTTTAATTTATTTAAACTTAATTTCAAGTATTCATATGTGGCTAGCAGTTACCGTATTGGACAGTATGGAATTCTGTTCCACAGAATTAATATAGTGTTTCAAACATTTTGGTTATAATTATATATATAGATGTATATATAATCTTTATCTCTCAAAAATGAGAAATTAAATTAGTGTACATCTCAGATGATTTCTCCCTTTCAAATCCTCAGCAAACCTATAGTCCCTGAATTTCTTAAACTCCTTAAGCTCACAATCTCTAACGACTTCAAAGAAGAAAAAGGGAGAAAAAAGTAAAAGAAGAAAAAACAAATTCTAGCTATACACTTGAGCAGCAGCATAGATCCATGAACCCATTCCTGTGAGTCTGTTTTGGCCCTGCCTATCAATAGAACATTAGTGGCTGATTAGCAGATACTGAGGATTTGTTGATTTGGCACGAGGAGAGCTGTGTCGGGCTCTTCGATTAGGTGTCCCTGAGTGCAGATTTCACAGGACTGCACTCTGCCATGGCCAGAGCAGATGTCAGCAGGGAAAGCTGCTCCTGAGCGAGCCGGCGGGTTATTCAACCTGGAGCAAAAGCTCCGCCTACAGGCCACGGCAGGTAATGCAGTCCCGCTAACATGGTCTTCATTCATCCTGACAGGAAGCCTATACAGTAGAAAACCTCATCTCCAGATCCTGCCACAAAATCACACGTTCATGGGAGTGTGAGGAGGTGGATAAAGTGAAGCATTTGTCAATTCCATCTCACCAAAATGCTACCGCCCTGAATCCACCACAGTGAAGCACTTCATCTCAGAACCAACAGCAGTTCATCGCCAGCCTCCTTCCTGGGTGCAGCTTTCCTCTGCACTGGGCCTGAAGTCCCTCTCTGCAATCAACTCTCTGTAGATCCACATGCCACTGTGCAGCCTTCCCCTGTATTTGGAGATTGAACAATGTAAATGATTTCACTGACAATAAAGTACTTATTAAGGAATCTAGAGATAGAATTAGATCCTCCTACCTTCCCTTCATTTAATGACAATGAAATAATCCATTGTTACATTAAATGCATTAGAGTTGAGCATAATAACCCTGCTATTTTTAATCACTTCACCGCCACCTTTGCTGGATTTACACTTTATTACAGACAATGCAGTGATTTCTGAGTTTCCTTTTTGACACTGTCTCCTTGTGGCATTTTTATCTAGTTTCCCTGGGGGGGAAAAAAAGCTAGACCTCAGTCTGTGGGAGGGGAGCCTGCAGGATGGGAGCCTGCCAGGACAGGATGGGATCCTGCCTGGGAAGCTGTTTGAGGTTGCTGCCTGCTGGGAGTCTGAGCTCCTGTGAAGGAAAAACCTTTTTGGTATTCAAGAACTGGGGTGCTTATGGCATTGTCGGCATTGTCGCCAGAACTCAGGAATTTTGATCTTTAGAAGTTGAAATATGTGGAGGTGTGGTCATCCTCTAGAACTAAGATCATAGCCCCTTCAGGATCTTTCCTATATGAGTTTCAGTTCCTATTCAAGTGACTGACAGGGAACTGGATACAGTAGGGTGAGGCCCCAGAATTGCACCTAAGAGTATCTTTTTCCATTAGAGCCATTCCACAACCAATACTTGTCTACCCATTCATCCATACAGTACATGCTAGACTACACTACATAGCCACTACATCCAGGCTACAGATGGCTCATTTGTTGCCTTTACTGGTGTGAGCCTCAACCTGAGGGATTCTGCATTGCTGAGACAGAGGCACAGTGACAAGGATCTGAGGGCAGCCTCAAGGAACTGAGAATAGCCCCAAGCCAACAGCTAGTAAGACAAAGGGGCCTTAATCTTAAAACCACAGGGGAAGAAATTCTGCTATATTCTGGTGGCAATCTGACAAAATGTCCAGAGTTCATGTTTCTACTGAATTAAGATATTTATTCCAGGAGACTTTGGCTAAGTATCTCCTATGTTAAAAATATAGGAATAAAATTCCAGCTGCAGCTTAGTTGGTTCTTTTATTTAATAACCACTCTAATCCTATTTGCCATTCCAACAACTTCATCTTCATTCATTCTCCAATCAAATATTTAAGGAGGCCCTCATGGGTGGGAGGCTTTTTGCAAGTTCTGTGAGCAATGCAAAGGCTTTCAATGTGCTCAGAGGAAAAAAAAAATAGACCACACTAAATTGAAAAGTTACAAAATAGCCTAAAAATAAACAGATAAAATGCTAGGTGAGATCTGGGGATGGTGAGATGCTAGGACAAAGAAAGCTAGGACACAGAATTTAAACTGAGACTTGATGAAAAAGTAGGATTGTGGGGGGTCGAGCTTCCGCAACACAAAATCACCAAAGCAGGAGTTGTGCAAAGTACCACAACATTAGCTTATCCACTGGAGCTTCATGATAGCCCTGTAGGGTAGGCAGGGTAGTAATATTATTATTTTTTTCTAAATGATGAAACTAAGCCTTGGATGATTTAAATGCTGACTCTGGGTCAGCATTTGCTGGAAAAGTTCAACTACTCAGGAAGGCAGGATCTTTCATTCAAAATGGAGTAGCCAGAATTCTGAAATGGTCTCCAAGATTTCCAGTTGGTTCTCCCAGAATAATCCCCAGGACTGTGGGCTTGATGGTGAGACAGTTTAGGAGACATAGTAAAATGGCTAGGTAGCCAGGACTATGGGCCCCATTCAACCACATCTAGAAGCTAACCAGTAAGAGAGCCATTAAGGGCCATGCTGGGGCCTTCAAATGTAAATGACCATGAGGCTCACCTGTGGAAGCAACTCCACTGTCCCAGAGCTGGGAAAACTAAGAAGGGGGGTTGGGGTGGACACAGATGGAACTAGGAACTTTACTACCTGTTTTGCATAGATTTTAATCAATGGTTTTGGTGCTTAGGTTCAATACCAATTTTACCTAGATT
Source organism: Aplodontia rufa (assembly GCA_004027875.1). Classification (NCBI taxonomy): domain Eukaryota; kingdom Metazoa; phylum Chordata; class Mammalia; order Rodentia; family Aplodontiidae; genus Aplodontia; species Aplodontia rufa. Next base: position 9,345 of record PVKS010009388.1, read on the forward strand.
TTAACCAGTGATGTTGGTGCTTTTCTCAATGCCTGCTTTACATGCATCTCAATCAAGGCTCACACCCAAACCAATATAAACTCTGGCCTAACACACATCGGATAGCGTCCTCTTCCTGGTACCCCTCTGTCTTTGGAGACTCTGCTCTCCTTCCTTATTTAAATAAATCCTACTCCTTTTACTCTTCCCTTTGTGGTTGTCTGTGGATTTTGTTCTTCAAATTCGCCAGACAAGAATCTAGAAGAAGACTGGCGCCGAATTCCCAGGGTGTATTTTCACACCAAGAGCTGCAACATTCCCCTCAACAGTAGAGGAGGGGTAGAACCCCAACTCTTAGTTGGGCAGCTGCTCACACTCTTGGCTGTGGAAATGTGCAGCCAGCCCAAATTCCCAGTTTTAACTGGGAATAGCTGCAAATACTAGAAATGGACTATTTTGGCTGCTGGAATCTATAGTTAGCCCAGACACCATTCGCCAGCAGAGGCAGAGAATCCAGCCTCATCTCAGAAAACCTACATCAATGTGTTTTCCTCCATGATTAGGTTACATTAGTTGAATTTCGAAAGGAGAGGTTATACTGGAGAATCTGATCAAATCACGTGAGACTTTAAAGACAAGGAGCTTTCTCCAGTGGTACAAAAAGTCAGAGTCAACTCCAGGGAGATTTCTTTATTGCTTAGATGGAGACACAAGTGACAAGGATCTGAGAACAGTCTCAACAGATGAGAACAGACTCAGCCAATGGCTAGCAAGACAAGGGACCTCAGTCTTAAAACCACAAGGAAAGGAATTCTGCTAATAACTTGAAACAGGCCATTGTCCACAAATAAGAACTTTGATTTCACCCTTATGTGAGCCTGAACAGATCTGGTTAAAATGTACTGGACCTTGACCTACAGGAACCATGAATAATAAATTTCTATTGTTTTAAGGCCCTGAGTTTGTGAGGATTTATTACATAGTCAGAAAAAATGTAATACAAATGTTACCCAGATTTTTGCCTGGTAAAGGGCAGTCTTTATGCTATTTGCTGCGTACATTTGTCCCTTGCCACCTCCACCATTCTATTCATACAGCATCACAAATTTTATTATCTCATGCCCTTTCTTCACGTATACAAATTATTGTTATGGATTTCCAAAGCATGCTGCATCGAAGGATTCATGCCCGATTGACTGGATATAATGATTCAGCAGATTGTATTTTTCAAAATGCCACCAAAATGCTTTTGGATTTATACGCTCATCCATTATAGGCCATTTTCTGATCAAGAGGTCAAGGCTATGTCCCCTCTCTTGACCCCAAAATTGTTTCTGGGCCTACTACAACTAATGGAGTACAGTTTAAATGGTGGTGAATGGATCTGATGCTAAGGCATAAAAGCTGACAGACCTTCTGCCTAATACTCCCTCCTTTTCTTGGGATGTTCATCCTTGAAACACAGCCACCATGATGTGAAGTCAGCCTGGCCATGTGATAAGGCCCACAGGAAGGATTCTGAGACGCTGGACCTCAATGCCAGTCAAGGCTTATGTTGTTAGATGTTGAACCACCAGCTCTTGAGTGTGCCTGGTGGTGGGAGAAAACTCTGATTTGTAGCACTTGCCAATTTATCTGGACTATGGCTGATTTCAAACTACAAACATGATGCCACTGGATATGGATTGGAAAAATAGATGGACACGATCAGCTTTGCAAATCAACACATACGGACTCCAGCACACCTTGCTCACAGCCTGCACTGACTCGCTAGCCAGGAGCAAATCACAAGGGAAGTGGTGACTCCGCTCTCAATTGTCTTTAAAGCCTCATGTGATTCAATCAGATTCTCCATTATTCACTTAATGTAACCTAATCATGGAGGAAAACACATTGATGCAAGGTTTTTGAGATGAGGCTGGATTCTCTGCTCCTGCTGGTGAATGGAGTCTGGTCTAACTACAGATTCCAGAAGCCAAAACAGCCCATTTCTAGTATTCGCAGCTATACCTGGAGCAAAGGCATACCTTCCCCTCTAAGCCCTCACCAAATGTCAGGTTCATAAGCAAAATAAATGTCTATTGTCATAGCTACCAAGTGTTGTGATGCTTTGTTATGAAACATGAAGTAATTGTTATTTTTTAAAAGACAGTAAAGAAGAGGAAGGCTCCAAGATGAACTTGAGGTTGTCTGAAAGATTGGGACAGCAGTCATATATATGATGCTAAGGAATCTACAGCTAAAACTTGTAAGTTGGAAAATCACAATTATAGACTGAAAAGAAAAGTAAATAATAACAAATCAGTTAATATTCGTAAGGCATTAGGTGATCATCTGATTAAAGAAATTCATACTCTCCATTTCCAAGAATATCATGCTGAGTGAAATTAGCCAAACTCAGAAACTCAAAGGTCAGAATGTTTTCTCTCATATGTGGAAGCTAGAGTAAAATACGGTGTGAGAAAAGGATAAGATTACATAAATAACCATTCAAACACAAATTAATAGACAAGCTAATGGAAGTCTAGTACAGTAGAGGAAAGAGAAGGGGAGAGGGGAGGATGGATGGAAAGGGAAAAGGGGGATATATATTTTGCACCTCTAAGATACTAAATAATTCCCATGCAACCAAGAAAAAATCAAAGAAGATCAGTAAAATAAAGGGACCAAGGGACAGGAGGAGTTGAGGGACCGGGAAGTGCTGGGCAGGGGTATTGGCCAGATTATATCATTTATATTGTATGCACGTATGAATATGTAACAATAATTCTCATTGTTATGTACAACTATAATTCACTAATAAAAATGTGCAGAAAAATAAACAACAACAAAAAAATAAATTCATACTATGATGTCAGGAGCTCAGCTTAGCCTCTAAAGGGTACGTTTGCACTTTAAAAGAAAAGGTTAACAGAACAAATCAGTAGTTCTCAAGAAATGCTAATCAGACGTATTTTGCTGCTGAAATTAAATAATGGTATTTGCTTATATCTGAATCACAATGAAAAGACGTTTCAACAAACAAAATCTCTTCAGTTTAAAATTTTATTCCTAGAGAAAACCAAAAGTGTTCTTAAATCTTTCACGACTGCTGGGGTTGTTGGTCTTAACAAAGGACAAGACAAATTACTAAGTACTACATTAATGTTCACAGGAAAAACTTCGAATCATTCGGAGTTCCTTGGCCTATGTGATTATGGAAGAGATTTTACATTGCTGCATATTTTCTGCTGGTTAAGTGTTCTTAGTTTGTAAATGGAATTAAGTATATCAATATTTCATAGAGTCCTTCTCAGAACACTACTTCCTCCAGGTGTTTTGCCAACTAAACAAGATTGAGAAGCACTAGCTTAAATGAAGCTGTCATTAGTGAATATAAGAGGGAATATTTTTTTAACAGGGTGAGAAACTTCGCTTTGCACCATCCCTGCTCTAAACAGCTGCCATATTTCTGAATGGCTCACCACCCGAGCCTGAAGGAGCTAAGAGAACCCAGAGGCTTTTTGAAGGCAAATTTAGCCTGAAGACACAGAACCATATGGTGGTCCAAAGAGACATACTATTACAAGATTAAATTGCATAAATACAAAGTGAAAATTACAAGCAAAAGTCGAGGGATGAAACAAAGATGATTAAGAACAATTAAGGAATGTGAAAAGGGACTCATAGTAGTAATCCTAGTTTTATCATGCTTAGGGGCTTTGAGAAGGGGGGGTGGAGGGGGTGTGCGTGTGTGCACACACACTTTCCATCAAAGTCCTGGAAGAGTGCTTTTCAAACAAGACTATAAACAAAAAATTCAGCCCATCCCAGAAAAAGAATTCCCCTTGATATTGGACTTGCAAGCAAAAATTATAAAATGAAAAGAAAAAGTATAACTCTCAATAGTGTCAAAGACTGAAATAAATTTGCTCTGATTTCCAAAATTGTGATGGAAGAACTTTCCAATATTTAGGCCTCCTAGTAAAAACACATGTTAGCCAAAAGAACTTGAGTTCATATAAAATATGAGCATAATTACTTATCAATATTTTTGTGATTCATATTTCACCCATTTCCAAAACAAGTTGATTTGAGGCAGAATCCCTTTCCTGGACCAAGGTTGACCTCTTTCTCACTCTCTCTCTCTCATAGTGTACCAACATTAAAAGTTATCAATAGCCCCTTTTTTATTGTCATTCGATGCTTTTGAGTATAAGATACTGACAAAACTGGCCTCCTCTGAGTTCCACAATCTAGTTCTCTCCAGTCCTATCCAGGACACATTCTTCTGGCTATCTTCTTTCTAACCCTGGTCTTCCTGAAGGCTTTTTTTTTTTTTTAACCTTAAGAAAAATTAGTTTGAGCATAAAGACTGGGAGACAGGTAGGAAAAGGGATGGAACATAACAATATAATTGCAAACAGTATAAGAAGTTTCAATATATTTTACTATATCCATTCGGTATAATAATCCAGAAGCCTCTATGTACAGCCTCATACCATTTATGTATGTGTATGTTTGCACATACATTCAGATTAGAATGGAAATAAATAGAAGAATAATAGTTATGGCTGGTATGAGAATTGTGACATTTTTACTTACTCCTATTTCTCTATACTTTCTAAATTTTCTGCAATTTTTATTCTCATAATTGCGAAAAATAAACAATGATATTATGAGCAGGTTGTCTATCTAAGTCCTTATAAATCAACCAAAAACACACAGTTTTCTGAATTATTTCGGATAATTGACCCTGGTTCTACTTGATTCCTTTTTGGGAAGTAAGGGGTGGCACTACCCTGCCAGGATGACACATCCACTGGATTTTCTTGCAGCACTCCTGGCCAGCACTGCCTTTCGTGAGGACATGTCCCTCTGCCCTCTGTGCAGGCTGCACAGAGCAGACTCTTGAGCTTCTCTCCCCCATCAGTGCTGCTCCCCTCTGCTTCCTGCTTCTGCTTGGGCCTCATGGCCTGGCCTCTTTCTCTTTCTCTCTCTGTCCAGATCTGGCCATGGCAAGCATACTGAGTTTAATAATATTCTTCTTTTTTCTCATCACTATGAAACATTTAAGAGCCAATTTTCTTCCTTTGTTCACATGCAAGAACTTGTAGGCCCCCACAATTAATTAAGAGAAGGCGCTGCCAGAGCTCTAAAGCTTGATGCTGATTATATTTTTTGTGCTGATGCTCTTCAGTGCTTTTATGCAAAGATCCTCAGCAAAACTGAGTAAATTTTGGTCCCTTTATCTCATATATATCAGGAGGCCAAGAACATTCATACGCTTTGACCCAGATATTCCATTTCCGGGAATATAGCCCAAAGAAGAAAATTCAATGCTTGCAAGGGTGGGGGACATGCTATGACATATTCAGCAAAGCATAATTTTAATCACAAGATTTAGAAGCAACTCAAGTGACCTAAAATTGTGAAGCAATTAAATAAAATACGTTGTATCTATAAAATGAATTTTTTAAAATTTATAATTATTAAAATAATAACTAAGACTAGGTAGCAATGGATAAAATTTTAAGTATCCCTTTAATGAAAATAAGACCAATGTTTAAGTAACTTCCATCCTAAGTAGTTAGGTACATTAAAGCCTAAAAGACAAAGAGAGATTACAAAGAAAAGCTTCATTCTCTCCACCAGTCAGTTACTTTCTTTGGTTTGGAATATGTACAAACTTCAATGTGAAGGTGCATAGTAAGAGTCAGAAAGTTCTGCGATTGAGGGATCTACCTTATTTTTTTTTTTTAAGAGAGAGGGACAGTGAGAGAGAGAGAGAGAGAGAGAAACAGAGAAATTTTTATTTAGTTTTTCATTGGCTTTCGTTACTCTGACAACGAAACTTATTGCTTATTCGTGTACGTGGGTGCTGGGGTTTGAACTCGTGTACTGGCGCATGCTGGGCAAGCGCCGTAACCGCCGAGCCGCTCCAGGCTTGAGAGCTACCTTATTAAAGGAAATTCTGGATTGAGGTAAAATTTCTTTTCTTTCAAGACAGAAGCAATAAGTACAGGTAGAGAGGAAACCAAAAACGATGGAAAGAGGGCTGTAGATTCACATCTGAAGATGCCAAGAGCGCTCTCACCTTCACTCCCACGCCTGGTTGTTTCTTTTTTAAAGAGATAGAGGGACAGCGAGAGAGAGAGAGAGAGAGAGAGAGAGAGAGAGAACCAATTTTATTTAGCCTTTCGTGTGGCCTTTGTTTCTCCGACACTTTGCTGGTACATCGTGCTGGGGTTTGAACCCACGTCCTCGCACATGCCAGGCAAGTGCTCCAAGTGCTGAGCCTCTGCCCCAACCCCCAGGCCTGAATTTTTAAAAAAGACCCAAATTCTACAGCATTGTGAACTTAGGTAATTAGTGCTCGTATACTTTGTTATCTTACACAGTGCATTTTATTTTTTAATCGATCACATAAAACCCAGAGAGAGATATTGTAAAAAACGCATGATATAGGTACAGTCCATGCATTATGAACAAGATAACATCCACCTGAAGATTCTGAGAAGAACCAAACTGCCATGAAGTGCTCTGTGCTTAAAAAAAAAAAAAAAAAAAAAAAAAAAATTGAGCTCATTAAGCTGACAGCAATCCCTGTACCTCTCATGAAGAGCCCAGGACCCCAGAAGCACATCTGACTCTCAGGTGTCCACACTCCCTTTCCCTTGAGTGGACACCCTGTTCCACTGCTTGCTTTCCTAAATAAATATCTGCTTGTGCCTCTTTAGACACATCCTGACATTCTTTTCTGTGGCATAAGTGAAGGACTTGCAAGGGTCAAACTGAGATCCCCATTTCTTTTCTAGGGACCTCATCAGACATCCACTAGTGACATTTCCCTTTACTTTATCCCAACAGGACAATAATGACCTTCCAGAGAGGACAAAGACAGTTACATGTGCAAATCCGGTTATGCAAGTCCTTCTTTCCCATCCGAACATCTCTGCTTTGAATAAAACAAAATGAAGACCAAAAATATAACACTTCCCATAAGCCATCAGTGATCTGGTGTGTCTCACTGGGTCTACCTGTACTGCTGGAACTATTCCTACCCACCATGGCTGGGTCTGGTATAGTGGCGTTGAGAGTCTATAGGGACCTCTGAGTTCCAATCAGATAGCTACGGCTCCTGTCTAGGATCTCTCCTCTGACACAGAGAGGCCACCACTGGAGAGGCCTGAGGAAGGCTGCACTCATTTTGACCAAGGACATGTTCTCTCCACTGCTGGAGGGGCTCTTTCATTCTTCCTGTCACCCATGTCTCTATTATAAGACCTACTTCCTCCTCTGTTCTCCTCTTATACCTTACCTTCTCTGTTTTCTTCCTTCCATTAGAAACTTCTTGGAATCTCTCATTAAGGAAGATAACACTCTTGCTATTCCTCTCGCTGCATGTACTAGGAAAGACAAGAGTACTTCCCTTCCCTGTTGAATTTCCTCCAAGTGTGTGGCTGAAGAAAGGCGGATCATCCTGGCAGAACTCAGCATACCAAGTGCACACAGCAGTGAGGTGAGCCCGCTCCCTTTCCATTCTCAGTGTGTTCAGGGGACACAAAATCTCAGTGTATGTGGTGTACACCTAGAAAAGCCAACCCGCGTGTTTCTTCATAAAGTTATTTTTCTCTGCTGCACAAATTCTCCAGCCTTCTAGCAACAGAAAAAATCTCATTAATGAAACTATCTTAAACTCCCAAGGGACAGATAGAAACTGCCTTGAAGGCATTCGCTTGTGACCTTGCTTGCCTTTTCCCCAGGGCAGACAGCCTTCTTGGGATCTGAGCTAAGGTTTTCTTAAAGACCTAAGCTATTTTAGAGTCCCAAGTTCCATATATGCACATTTTATTTTGAATCTTAAAAACCACATGTGCATTTTAAAAAATAGGTTGGAAGAAACACATCCAAATAATCATAACAATTGTTAGAGTGGTAAAATCATAGATGATTTATTTTTCTAAAATTTTATTTCCCAAATGTTTATGTTTACTTTTTTTAACCTAAAATAATAAAAGAATGTCCAAGATCCCCACCATTGATAACGAGACTCTCAACAAAACTAGAACATTTCTTCTGTTTCATCTTTGTTTCATTTTCTTCAATCCATGTCCTTCTCCTCTTTGGTGATGATAGCTAACTGCGGTCTCATCCATCTGTCTATCTGTCTATTAGCCACTCATCCTCCGGCCTCTTTTCATTTCTGCTTTAGAGGAGCCTAGTAGGAAAACCGCAAGCTGTCTTTAAAAAAAAAAAGAAAGAAAGAAAGAAGAAAAGAAAGAAATATTCAGTGGCAGCTACAGGCATTAATGTGAGAAGCTGGAGAAGGTGTCGTTTTTCACTCAAACTGACATTTAAGCTGTTTCATAAATATGAAATCAAACTTGAGGGTCCAGATGGGCTGCCACCCCCTCCGCCTTTTGCTAGAGTGACATGCTATTTACCAGCCTCAGAAAGGAGGCCTAAGGAGTGAAACTTTCAGATGATGAGTCACTAAGGAAAATGATTGATAAGTGATGAATGAGCTGGTGATTTTTTCATGTAAGAATCAGAAGAGAGTTTCTGCACAGTGGACAATGATCACCAGTGCGTACTACAGCCACAGCAGGATTATGATGAGGAGCAAGATGGACGTATTTCCTGAGGTCTGCAAAGAGATCAGAGAATAGTTCATAGCTTATCACTCACTCACACGTACACGGAGGCCTTTCCAAGAGGGTCACTTTATTTTGTGGGATCCCATACAACAGTTGTTTCATGTCATACATTCCCCATAAGAAGAACATCACATCAGGCCAAATATGAATTATCAGTTTTGAGGACACAGATTTTGCCAGGGTCTTCAAATCAGGGAGTACTCACAAATGAATGACCCTACCAACTTCTTTCCAAGATGTCATTTTGAAGGTGAACATTGATGATCCTTGTCTACAACTTCAGAACACTGTGGAACTGGAAAGGGAAGGAATTTGGGAGGACCCACTGCCACTCTGACAACACCAAACTATGCCCTGGAAAGGTTCCTCCTGTTGCTTTGCTGCACAGCTTCCACATGCTCCCAAGTTAGGGTGATGGAATGAGGTCCTCCATCATTCCAGGGGGACTCCCCAGAATACCTTGGCATTGGTTTTTGATATCTCCAAATAATTCAGGAGTACCAGAGGTAGTCCCGGCTTATTTTATAACTAGTACTGAAAGGAATTATAGAATTCATTTTTAATCACATTTCAAATACAAAAAGGATATTTTGTGGATGATGTCCATCAGCTTCTACTGTCTTCATCATTTCAAAGACAAGAACTTGAGGGTAAGGCAGGGCATTTTCTTCCGTGAAAATATGAAGGTGATTTTCAGTTATCAACTGTTGCCTTGACCCATACATTCCCTTGAAAGGATGGGACAGACCTTTTGCAACAGAACAGATTCCAGCCCCTTTTGGACCAATTCTTTGAAGAAACCAACTTTGTATGTACTTGAGTATCCAGAGAAGAGCCTTATTATATTTCAATAGATTAAGGGCCATGACCAGCAATGCCAGAAAGCTATTCCACCTACTTTTCTCAAACACTCTTCCACAAAGCAGAGCTCTCCACACCGTACTTTGGGGAAAACTCTCCCTGCCCTTTTCGTGGAACCAGCAATATTGCAACCCTCACTGAGGCAGCCCCCCAGCTTCCACCTACTCCAAAACTGATCACCTTACTCAGTGCCACTTTTGGGGGATCTAATCAGACACAATATGCAAACTTTGCACTTACCTCCGAATTACAGGGCATGTGCAAACAAGGGTTGTCGTAGTGGTGGATCCTTAAAGAAGAACAAAGGGAGTCCACAGCAAGAATCTCTTCTAGCCAAATAAGAAGATCAATAGGAGAGAGAAAGGTATAAAGGTGCGGGATAGGGAAAGAATATCTAGCCAAGCCTGTGGCATGCTTTGTTTCCTGCTGCAGGGTCCTGAGTTATTACTGGGTCAGTGGCATGCTAGAATAAATGTCTTTCCTTGATTGATTCTAGTAAAAAAAAATATTGTGTGTATATGTCCAGTATGTGCAGAGATATATATAGAGAGACAGAGATTCAGAAGGTCTTTGTTGCTTACCTTGATTTGATTATGACTTACATAACTTTTAAATTTTCTAGATGAAAATTTCCCTTGACTGAGCTATTGTATTTCTGCTCTGCTGGACACATTGTCTTATCCTTCCAGGCAGAAATTTGTATCAGTAGACTGGAATATCAGTAAGGCTCCATTGCAAAGGTAGAAAGAAGCACACTAATTCAGGGTATGCAGAGTCAAAATGTAAAGTCAGTACAAAGTAAACAATGTACCACTTAAAGAGAACTCACCCTTCTCTGCTATTTAAGATCCTAATTACCTCATTGAGATAACTGGTCCATACACTGGCAGCTTCCACATTGGAAGAAATTCAAGAGCTTAGCAAAAGAAAGTCCTATCTCATGGGTAAAGAATAATTTGATTCAACTTAATTCAAAAAGGATTTCTTAATTTGGTACTGTGTGCTTAGCCTTGCACCATTGATATTGAGCAAGATTTTAAAAATTGTTTTCTTTCTATATCTAATAGCATATATATTTGCCATGAAAAATTAAATAACAGCTTATGTGGTAATTAAGTTCTCAATTATATCACATTATAGAATATTTTTCATAGAGTAAGGTCCCTTTTGAAAAGAAATATAAATAATGTGGGAGTAAATGAGCCAAATTTACTATCATAGTATAAAAGAAGATAACTAAAAATGACTCTGGTCCTACCAAACATGCCTCAAAACAGAAGAATTAACTGTACTGGAGATGATCTAAAATTAAGTACTGCCCTAGGCAGATACATGAATCCATAGAAGTTACAATAATGTGAAAGCCAAGAAAGTACATGGCCTCGAAGAGGTCCTGTGATTCCAGATCCACTGTGGGGCTGTGGAATAAAATGGTAGATTTCCTGTGATAAAATCATCAACATTAGGAAAAACTGAAGGCTGAAAATAGAACCAGTCATAGGACTGGTACAGGTGCCTTAGGCTGAATATACTCTCAAATTCCTGTAATCCTTGATGCAACAGTGTTGGGGGAGGCCCCCTTTGGAAGGTTTTTAAGTAATAAGGGCTCTGCACCCACGAATAGATTAACTCCTCTTATAAAGGAGTTTACAGGAGTGGGTTTGTTCTTTTGTCTTTCTGCTTTCCTCCAGGCAGGGACACAGCAAGAAGGCCCTCACCAGCTCTTGGTGCCTTAATCACAGACTTCATAATCTCCAAGACTAGAAGAGTAAATTTCTGTTCTTTTCGGCTACCCAGTTTCAGATAATCTGTTATAGCAGGGCAAAACAGACTAAGATACCAGGTCTCAGAGGAATACAGTAAAAGCTGAAGTTTCAATCATAAGAAATTGAGCATGACAGGTCTTTAAAAGAAGGACATAAGATTTTGAAAAATAAAACAGAAGCATCGTCACCAACACAGGAATTCAAAGATAGGACGTAGTCTCGGAATAAGACAGTCTGGTGACCAAAGGATACAAGAGTACAGCCAGGCATGCAAAAATAGTCTCTAATATTTCTACTACACATTCTATGGTTTCAAAGTATTTTCAGATTCTGTGAGTTCCTAAGTCATCCAAATAAACTCACCTACCTTGTGCCAGAAACTTTAGCAGATATGAACTCAGAGATGAAGACGTCATCGCCCTGATATTTATGGGCAAATGGTTAAAAGTGAAGGACTAATGAGTAAAAAGACAGGACAAAACTTAACAACTCCTGAACTCCACCCAGAGTCCAACCAGAGAAAGCAGGTCATCCTGTAGTCTTTTTCCTTAGTCTTTGGACCTGATTGAAAAGTTCACAGGTGACAGCTTTGTATCTAAGGATAATCATTTCACATACCAAAAACCTGGAATTTAAATTTTCATACAAGTGAACATTTCATTTCCGTCCCACAGGGCTACACTTAGAGCAAGGAATCATTTTTAAATTCCGCAGAATAGGCCCCGCCATGCAGGGCATCAGAGGGCCTTGAAGAGGAGAGGCTGTAATGAATTGCAATGTGACTGGGGCAAAAGAGAGCTCTAAGAAAAGGCCTCAGACAAATGTTGGGTGATAAACTAAAGAAAAAAACAAAAATATGAAAACTTCAGTTTCAGAGAAAACTGGAAGATTAAGACAATTAACACATGGAGCTCATGGGAAGGGGTTCCCTGGGATCCAGGGAAATTTGAATATTTTGAACCCAGCTCTCCTCCTCCCCCATCCCTCCATCCAAATATTCTGTTGCTAAGACAACAGGATGCTAGCAGGCATATGTATGTGACTGCTCCCTGCATGCTGTTGCCTAGCAACGGGACTCAGCAGAGCCTGGGCTTGCACTCTTCACACCTACCCTGCTCCATCCATTGCCTTGACTTGCTAGTTGCTTTCCCCACCCCCAAGGCAAAGAAACAAGAAGCAGGAGAGTGCAAGAGGCTCAGGATCTGATCTTGTCAACAGCTTATTGTCAACATGAGGAGAAACCCAAGCCTGGCTTCACTTGGCTTAACCCCTATTCCATGAAGTTATAAAATATGAACTGACAATTACAGCTGAATACCAACCAAATGACGATTTGACATATTAAGATTTTGAAATCCAGTTACAGAGTCTTAGTCTGTAATAATCAAAGGGATGTGCTGATATGGAAAATTTGAACTTTTGAGGCTAAATTAAAGAAGTCTTTGACACTGAGAATGAGACAACAGAAGATGAAGTTTAAGAAGGAAGAGAAGGAAGGAGGGTAGAAAAGTTAAAAAGGAAGGATAAAAAGTTGAGAAGAAGTGCAAGAAAGAGCAGGGAGGCTTTTAGTTAATAATAAATCCTATAGGGCTGGAGCAGTGGCTCAGTGGTTATGGCACTTGCCCGTCATGAGAAACTACATGGGTTCAAACTAAATGTCGGAGCAGTGAAAGCCATGTGAAAAACTCAATAAAAATTGATTCTCTCTGTCTCTCTCTCTCTCTCTCACTGTCCTTCTCTCTTTTAAAAAATAAAATAATAAATAATAAATCCTGTGCCCATGGAATGTGAGTTTGTAAACTGGAAAAATCTGTAACATTACTTGGACTAGGATCGGTTGCCTAAAATAACAGCATTAGAGCTTACTGAGCTTCTTTTTAATATCAGGTATTACATTAAGTGTTTCGCATAGATTATTTCCATTTTCGCATAACCCTGAAAAATAGATCTTAAGAAAGTGATTTTATAGCTAGAACTTAGTAGTCAAGTGACTTGACCAAGGCCACACAGTTAGTAAACACACCAAAGCCAGTAAAAATAGGTAGTACTCAAAGCAAAATTAATCTGACTCAAAATTCCACATGTTTTCTTGACATGCACTATGATAAATATCTGGGAAAATATGTGTGAAGCTTGTGAAATCATGCAAATTTGTTAAATTGGGGATCTTTTAAAGGAGCTATAAATATGCTTTGTATAACATTAAAGGAATGGCTTTTTCTTCAAAGCTTTAATGTAATAATTTAGGAAAAGAAAATCGTCCTGCCAAGTGGGAAAGGAAAAGCTGATCTTTTAACGAAGCATTTAGTAGAAAGAGTTCGTAACCCTTTTAAAGGAGCTACAGAAAGAAACTGCAGGGTACTCCCATTGAAAGTTCACATTTTGGGAGATGCTTATGGAAATAAAAGAAACAGGTATGCTCAGAAAAGTGTTCTCTCCAGGAAAGTCAAATATTAGCAAAATACCAGGTTTCTCAAAAACCTAGTGACTTATAACAGGGGACTCTTTCCGGGTGGCAGCGCAAAGCCATCGGGCATTGACCAAGACAAGAACAAACTGAAGCAGGGATGAGTATTCATATATTCAGCGCTCTTTCTTCAGACCTCCCTGTAACTAGAAGACATGTGACATGCTAGTTCCATAAGGCAGGCAGATGTGCCCATGCTTGCTTGACCTGGGTTTATACCACAAACTTACCAAATACGTCTATTTCTCATTCGAAAGGGTGATTTTTTTTTGTCATATTATATAACTCCTAAGGTAAATGATCCCTCTACATTTTAATGGGGAGCAGGCAGACCCTATCTGACTACTTCAAGATCCTGGTGTCTAAAGTATGCAAAAGCCTGTTGATAGGTTAATAGCTTCATCCCTTCCCAAACCTAAAGTATTATTATTGGATCATTAAGTATGATGGCTATTCGCCTGAAATAACTTGACTTTAAGGATCAAGGGCAAATGCTTCCCTATACAGAGCATAAACCAGAATGGAAGGTTGAAATGGGCTTTCCCACTTTTTCATCCAGAGATATATGATGTAACTATGTTTCCAAGTCCAAAAATAATAGGCTATGTGTAAAATAATGCTTATAACATGTACCAATATAATGTTTAAAGGCTGTATTGTGCCTCAATATCCATTCTGATAGTCCAGAATTCTAGCTAACCACACAATTGTTCAGACTAAATACTGGCCAACACAATGTGGGCAGAGTTACCATGTGGCCATTTTTCAAACTCTTTAGGAAGCAAGAACTATAAAAAATTTGCCCCTCTTCTTTTACTTCTTTCTCTTCCTCACTTGTTGCAATGGAGAAGACATCAGCGCCGATGATGAGAGAAAACCACAAGCAAAGAAGGCACAAGAGGAAGCCTAGGTCCCTGAGGAGGTGATGGGGGGAAGCTACTATCCTAACTCAGGACTCTGTACCAACACATTTTATATAGGACAGAAGTAAGCTACTATCTTTTTAAAGCCTTTATTTGTTGGATTTAATTTTTACTTACGGCCAAATCCAATGCTAAGTAATACATGGAGATTATATCATAGCTCTTACAGCCTAATTGACTATTTAGGCAGGTAATAATTTGAATGACCTGTACCAGAGAAGACATCCTGAATTGAAATGAGGATCAGAATTATTTCAATATGAGACTCTCAACCTTCACTGGTAATCTAAGGAATCCTTGCCAATTTCATTAAAGATACGATTTTTCTCATAGTATACGAAATAAGACATTTTCTTCCAAAAAATTTATTTATCCACAGGAAAAAAAAAACTGTCCCTTAAATTCTGCTCCCCACGAGCTATTTCTGAGCACACACCCAGAATGCACACTCAGGAGTGACAAGCATCCTTGTCACCACTGCCCTTGAACTGGTGACAAAATACATTGGGGGTACGGATGAAACTCATCTAGCAAAATGGATGAATGTAAGAAATGATTTAATGTCTCTTCAGTGTTTAAAGGAAATTTGTACAATAAAAATCTGTGTGGGGCTTACAATTTAGAATAAGCAGTAACACATTGTTATCTGTTTATCTGGAATTTAGTCTTGTAACTCAAAATACGTAAATTAAAATACAAAAATATGATTATTTTTGTATAGAAACTTAACTCCATTGCAAAGGTTAATAGCAATAATTCCAGCAAAAATCAACAATAAGAATGTACATGGAAAGTTACTGACTGATAATAATGTATGAGTGATAAAGTTTGAAAAATATAATTTGAATGTCAAAAAATATTTTTATTTATAAAATATGTATTTATAAGTACATATATATGATTCACTTCTACATTAACATGTGCACATATACACATAAACATATTTGCTTTTACTGATGCATTATAATTATACATAAAATGAGATACATCAAACAAAACCTGTACATGTGCATAGCATAATTTGATCAATCTCACTCCCTAGATCTTTCTTTTCCCAACCTGATCCACTTTCTCTTCTTTAAGGACCCCCCTTCTAGCACTTTATTATTGTTTTATTTAGTGCATTATAAACAAACATGAATACACAAACGTAAATATAATTTATATCTGTACATTTCACAATGCAGTGTTTATAAGAATTTTCTGACTAAAATTTGGTCAATATTTAAAAAAAAAAATCTGTGTGGGGGCTGGAGCAGTGGCTCGGCAGGTACAACTTGCCCAGCATGTGAAAGCACACAGGTTCAAACCCCAGCACCCACATACACAACTAAGTGTCAAAGCAACAAAAGCCATGTGAAAAACTCAGTAAAAATTGATTCTCTCTGTCTCTCTCTCTCTCTCTCTGACACTGTCCTTCTCTCTTAAAAAAATAAATAAACAAATAAATAAAAATAGAAAATCTGTGTGATCTGCACCAGCCCTGTCCAGCAGAAATATAAGGCCAGAACCAAATGTAATTTTCTAAATTTCCTAATAACTATATTTCACAAAGAAAAAAGAAAAACTAGATTTTAATAATACGTTATTTAACCCAATACATTAATATATTACCAACATTACATAGTAATATAGCCCACATAAAAATATCAATATATTTTAGATTTTTTAAGTATGTAAAGTCTTTAAAACCCAGTATGTAGTCTACACTCACAGCATATTTCAGTTAAGACTGCCCACATTATAGACAGATGCTCACAACCACCGTGACTAGTGACTACAATGTGGACAGCACAGATCTAGATTGTGTCACCCATTGGTGACATATTATTTTTTTAATAAAGATCAATAACATAGGGCTGAGTTGTAGCTTAGTGGTAGAGCACTCAACTAACAGGTCTGAGGCCCTAGGTTCAGTCCCCAGCAGCACAAAAACAGGAGAAACAAAATGAAAGGAAAGACTATTGACTTAAAAAGAAAAAATGATTTATATCAAATGCTTTGAGCCCTAAAAATTTCTCAGGCAAAACCAAGGCCCTAATCTTCTCACATAACTTTAACCACAAAATTATGTGACTATTTGTAAATACCTACCAAAGTGGTTGTGCTACTATTATTACTCACATTCATTCATTTAAATCTTACCTATGATGAAGTTCTTTTGAACTAATCTTAGGTGTGCTTCTGCATTTCACCCTGTTCTTCTTGTTCTGTCTTCCACAAAGGAGCAACACAGTGACTCCAACCCTCTGCATAATCCACGTTAGAACACAGAGAGCTCTAGCGACATTTCAGCTCACTCAGGTGCAAGGTGGAGGTGATCTAGAAGGGCCAAATCCAAGACCCAAATTGTTCTGTCTCGGGGTTTCCTTCCACCAACATCCTCTCAGTTACTTCCTTCTTCTTGTATAGCTTTAAGTCCACAGGTACTGTGAACACTTTCCTCTAAACACAAAGAGATAACCCAGTACAACTCCTGACTATGAAGTCTGCATGCACAATTTGAAAAGAACAATTGGAAAAAAAGGAGACAAAGAGGAGGTAGAACGATAAAGAAAAGGAAAAAAATGTGTTGTCTATGTAGAAGACAGTCACATGATTTCATGGATAATATTGGAACAAGAAGCTGAGAAAAATACCTGCTTTACTACCTGCCTGGTTGGAAATTTAAGCATCAACAATCTATTTCTTAGAGTTAATCAAGAATCCATGCATACCCAATAAAAATACAAATAATACTAGAAAGTAAAATACCAAACCTTTAAATCTTACTACATTTTAATTTAGCAAATATGAGAAGTTGATCAACTCAGCTGACCCTAAGAAAGCAGGTACAGGTTTGATTTGTGAAATGGGAAAGATATGGAAAAGGGAACCCCAGTTATCTAATCACTGAAGTGGTGACCTGGGACGGCTGAGGCCAGGATCACCTGAGCACAGGTTGCTAAATAACAACAGAGATTGCCAAAGCCTAACCCTTTCCAACTGTCCAGAGCCAGCCCTACCAAGACCTCCACTATTTCCTGGTCAGGAAACATACTACAGCTCCTTTTCCCCATTCTTTTTGCAAGCTCCCAACTTGAACTTCAATCATTTATCTATGAATTTGCTACTTTGAGTTATCTGTACTTACTTCCTGGAGATAAAAAGAATGACATGTTGCTGTCACTTCAATTCTCATGGATTATTAGGATCAGCTTTTCTTCCTTGGGCCCAATAAACTTCTGACCTTTCAGTTTACTTGACCCATTAATAATGAAATAAAACACTAGCTCTTCGGACTTTTAAAATTCAACTAGATTGCCATTTGAAAGCCAATGCTTGACAACAAAGCTCGTAAATTTAAGAATGTCAGGAAAGTTTTGAAATTTGAAAAATTTCTGAAAATGGATATTGACCACGTCATAGCTCATAAAATGTTATTTATTCAGTCATTCAATAGCAATGATCGAGTTGCCACCACACACCAACCCTGTGCTCAGAGAATAACTGTAAATATTAGACATGAGAGCACTTACCTACGTTGGGGATCACCACAGAGATGTCCCCAGGGTAAAAAAGAGCAGAGGACAGTGTCAGCTCAGGAAATGTGGAGGGCCCGCGACTTGGTCTTTCTCCTTCTCCCAGGTCCATGTGAGAGAGCTCCCCATACCACCTTCTTGAGAAATAATATTTACCAGCCATGAATATATAAACAGTTGTGCTTCCCTGTGAGAAAGCAAAGAATGAGGATGGAGAAGACAAAGCAAAGGAGGAAGGAGGGAAGAACTGGAAGCAATGCTGACTCCACATCTTCTTTTCCTGTTATTATCAGGAACACCCTAGAGGTAAGACAGGATCAGCTCAGCTTTTTGGTGATTTACTTTTCTACTCCTCTCCAAGTAAGCACCATGGAATAAAGGGAGCCACTCCTAGGCACAGCTACCAGATCCAGTGTCAAAACAAACTCATTGTCATCCCCAGGCCTTCCAGGAGCCTGAGGCTGTAGCTGTGACCTTTGGACTAACAGAGAGTGGGCCTGTGCCAAGGTCCCAAATGCCCTTATTAAACGAATAGGTCCCTTCTGTGCCTTTCTTGCATCTGATAATTTATTTTTTCAGTGATTTCACCTTCATTTCTCACACATGTTCGTGACAAAAGTAAGGAAAATGGGAGAAAAGACCCCAGTGTGTGACAAAAACCACATTTGAGAACGCTAATATTCACTTCAAGGTGCATTTCTCTTTGGTAAACATGCAGTCTGTTTGCATTTAATTCTTCCACACAAGCCCTGCAAGAAAGTTAGCCAAATTGATAATCGATTCACATGATCTTTGCTCACTCACTTATTAAAACACACCCAACAGTTAATTCCCTTTTCTGTTGGGAGCTGTCTCTGGCTCTATGCTGCCTGAATGTTAAGCAGCCACTCACAGCTCCAGGAACATAGCAGAGCCATGAGGTGTAACTGTTCCAAACCATTCAAAAGAACTCTTACAAATTAAGGACCTCACTGCCCCTTCAGTAAAATTGCTTTGGTGGATCATTATTTACCGGAAGACCAACGGATGGTACCAAAAAAGTAGAGAATTCAAAAGGACTTACTTAATTCAGTTGACCTATCCACCTTCTACCCTCCACACCCTCCACTTGAAAAAGAGGACGGAGAAGAGCTTTTGAATACCCTTCAGTTCTCCAGCTATGATATAAGACCTTGAGACACATTGGCCAAGATCTTTCTCTTGCACCTGCCAAGATCAACCCCCTCCAATATTAATATAGAGGTTTGAGTGTGTGTGTGCGTGTGTGCGTGTGCATGCACACGTGTGTGTTTCCAGAAGCCAATATCAGGGACCTTAAATGATAGAAGTAAGTAAAAAAAAAATCACAAGATTATATAGGCCAATACATTATCTTACCAGATAAGAAAGCTCAGAACTCTGTGATCATTTGGTGGCCAGACTGTGATAATGGGCCGTTTTCCAATTCCTAGCATCGTGCTCTGTTTCCTTTGGCCCACTGGTATAAGACTTGCCCTGAGGTTTTCTGTTCTTTAGTTTTCCTGCCTCAGTGTGCTGCACATGTTAAGCTTCTCCCTGACTCTCAAGTGCTTTCATTTCATCTTATCCACTTAGTCTTTGGACAATCGCTTATAGGGATCCTATCACATGTCTTGTACTGTGAAGGGATGGGGAACGCTGAAAGTGATTAAATCTCTCGATAATGGTGGGGAAGGTAGATAGGTAGCTATATAATTAAACGCCAGCTCAATAAATGGTAATGGAGATGTTTTCAATAATAAAAATGCATAGGTGTAATAACTAAACAAGGAAACATTAAAGCACGTAGTGAGGTCTTGATAAATGGAAGTTCATCTTCTCGTACAGTACTTAACAAATGCTGGCTTGTGAACCCACTGGCTCAGGATTTTCCAGGGAGCTTTGTTAATATACTATGATGTGGCTCCAGAATCTTTAGTTTTAATTGTTACCCAAGATGTTCTAATATGCAGGTAGATTTAGGACTCCAACCTCATTCTAATGCAGAAAAAGAACCAATTCTAGGGAAGCTTGAGAAGAGATGATTTGTAAACTAAGATTTTAAAGATAAGTTGGGATTTCAGTGATTTTGGGGTTATAATGTAGAAAAGATTTATAATTTTTCTATAGCTTTTCACATGGCAAGACTAGAACCAGTGTATTCAAGTTAACATTTAATTAGAATTTTTTAGGAACTGTTTTAAAATATCTGGTTCATCTGAGAGGGACAGAGCTGCCCATGACAGCAAACATTCAAGTTTTGTTGGCTGACTAAAGCCCATGGTACCTTTCCCCTTTGGCAGGTCTTCCCCAACATCTACTATGCCCGTTGGCATTATCAATGAGTGAATAACAAACACAATTGAGTGCCTGAGTAATGGGCAAGTATAGTTAATTGATATTGTTTCTTTTGTAATATTGAAGTCAGCCTTTGAGTCTACCCCTGTTATTTTTTATTAAGAAACAAATCTATCAAAGGCTGTGTCTCATGAATTTTTGCGACTTCATTTTCAACTAGCTTTCCCTACAGAATGTATCAAATGTTTACAGAATATTGCTGGAAACCTTATTAAATATTGTCTTATTCATTTTGCCCTTTGTTTCTAGAGTTTGAGACTCTTTTGTAGCTCAGTTCTGATGAGCACAGAGGGCATGTTTAGAGGATCCAGACTCCAAGATCTCTTCAGATTCTGAAATCAGTGATGGATGTATGAATAAGAGAATTTCTATAAAAATCTATTGAAATAAAATTGGAAATATTGAATACACCGATGGCCATTCACTTGTCCTTGGAAGGAAGCTTCAGGGAATAAAGAGGAAGCCACCCTTAATGCACTTACTTCAGTTCAACAAATAGGTGTTGAACATCTCCTGTATGTGGAGAATGCAGTCACAGAGCAGAGCATGACCTTGACTTAAAGAGTTCGCCATGTAGTACTATCACCCTCCTAGATTAGATATTTATGCCTTTAGAAAACCAAGCACAGTTCTCCCCCTTTCACACGGAAGCAAAATGCTGCTGTTTGTAACTCAGAGTTATCAGGTGCCCCAAAATTTACATAGAAAAAATAAAATAATAAATAAATACACAATGTTTTCCATACAAAAAAAGAATATATTTTTTCAGTGCTAGCCAGAATCTTTAGTCTATCCAAGTCTTAGAACCCAAAACAAAAAGAGGACAGTTGAAAGAGAGACAACTGAATGGCCCGTTCTCCTGAAGTCTTAAGGGTAGACAAGTGCGGACATGGTGGTGGCTGAGGAGGGAAAGCATCAAGGGACTCAGGCTCTGCACTCCCAACACAGAAACAGACGACTGCACGCACAACCGCTTCTCAATCACTGCAGCAGAGCCCATTTCTGCTCCCTATTGCACCTCCTCAGCTCTAGTACAGCTACCCAGGGAGGCCCCAGATATCATCACCAATCAGTGGCCTGACAGCCCTTGCATTCTGTCTGCAAATGAAGAGTAAAAATGGCCCTGATTTTCCCTTCCACAGGTGTTTACCATGCATCTGAGCACAAAAATGTGTAACCTGAAATGATACTAGTTGTTTTTGTACAAAATAGGAAGGACCAAGAAAAATCTTAAAAGAACTAACTTTTTCACTCAATGAGGAAGATAAGAATGATTTCTTTATGAAGCAAAATTAAATATTTTCCAAGCTTTTATCCTTTTCTCTTGAACCTCCATTAAATTCAAATCTAATTAAAAAAAAAAACCACCAAATTGATTCTAAAAGAATAATTGCTAAGGAGTGAAGGTACCCCCTGTATCCTGGAAACAGGCTGTGCCATGGGTCGTTTCTTAATTTTCACTCTATTAGGGTAATTTCCTTCCACTGTGGGTTTTTTTCCTGCGGCAGTTCCTGCACACTGGCATCCCGGCTCCTTCACAGCTGCCTTGTCAAAGCAGAAGGAAAGGAAACTATTAACATCTTTGTGGAAATAGATGCAACAAAGCCACTGTTCCATCAGCCTGCAACAGGGTGAGAACAAGGGAAGTAACCAAAATCATAGCATGAAAGGGTTGGTGACTCCTAAGAACTTGGCTGCTACAGCTGTTTCACCTGCAAGGACACAATTCATTAAGTCCAGTGTCCCATACAAAAGCAGATCATTCACAAACAAAATGGAAGACACAGCACGCTAAAACGTTCAGCCTTTCCAAGTTAAGCAATAAAATACAAGTTAAAGAAATGTTTTTTAAAAAAAAGTACACAAGGACCTGGTAGAATTGATATTTTTACCCATGACAGCTAGCATTGTAAATTTGAACAAACCTTCTGCAAAGGTATTTAACGATAAATACTAATGGCCATAAAAATATTCATGCTCTTTGACCCAATAATTCCACTTATTGAAATCCATCCTAGAAAAATATTTTAAAAGCTGTATCTCCAAATATATTCAATGCACTTCTATTTATAAAAGTATAAAAATTGGGGGAAATGTACATCTATAGATGATTGGTTGAATAAATCACAGTGCATCAACCTAAAAGACCATTAAAACTAGCTTATATCACCACTCAACACCTACTCAACAGTAGGTGCTCAATGCTAACTTCAGAAATACATAAAAATGCTTATGAAATAAAATTAAATGTAAATAACCAATATAAATATGTGTGTGTGATTATTAAGACTCTGACAGGGACTGGAGTGGTGGCTCGGCAGTTACAGCGCTTGCCTGGCATGCACAAGCACTCAAGTTCAAACCCCACGTACACAGCTAAGTGTCAGAGCAATGGAAACCATGTGAAAAACTCAAGAAAAATTGATTCTTTCTCTCTCTCCCTCTCTGTCTCTCTCTCTGTCCTTCTCTCTCAAAAAAAAAAAAAATACTGACAAATACGTATTAGGAAAAAGAAACACAATTTTTTCAAATTTTCAATAATGTAATACTTTCAAACTGTGTGTGTGTGTGTGTGTGTGTGTGTGTGTGTGTGTGTGTGTGTGTGTATAAATGAACCAATTCAATTCCCTGGATGACAGTAAGCTGAGCACCTCCTTAAACCATATGATGTCAGACTCCATTGCCATCATTCAGTCCAGTCTCATGATAAAAACGAGGAGACCAAAAATTCACACAAAAAGAAGGAAAAGAGGATAGGGCTTAGAGAAAGACCTGGAAAAGGTCTTTCATGCAGGCGAACAGGATGAAGAAGCAGTTAGTGGGTTTTCTCTGGGACCAAGTAGAACCTGCTGGTGGACCTTTAAGCTGCTTCTACTCCAGTTTGCAGGCTGAGACCTCCTGTAGATGCACAGCAGGGGTGAAGCTGTCAGCACTGGGGAGTGAAGGCCAATGGGTCCTTCCTTTAGAACTTAGAATCAGCTCTAGAAATGAGACATCAAGGTTGATGCAAAGGAAAAGATTTCAGACCATGAGTCTAGACAGTTGAGTTAGATTCAGTTCTGTATATCTTTTTTTTTTTTTTTTTAACTAGAGATTGATCCTAGCGGGCGCTTTATCATGGTCCTACATCCCCAGACTTCTTATTTTTTATTTTGATACAGAGCTTTATAAGTTGCCCAGACTAGTCTCAAACTTGCAATCCTCCTGTCTCAGACTCCCAAGTTCCAAGTTGCTTGGTGCTTAGATTACAGGTGTATAGGATAGGAACCATCACCAAGCCATCACCAAGCCTACAGTTCTGCTTTTTTCTTTGTCTTTTCTTTTTTTATTTTTAATTTTTTTTAGTACTGGGGACTGAACTGCAGGGTACTTTACCACTGAGCTACATCCCCAGGTCTTTTTATTTTTTGTTTTGAGACAGTCTCATTAAATTGCTAAGACTGGTTATAAACTTGCCTTCTTTCTGCCTCAGCCTCCAGAGTCATTGGGATTACAAGTGTGAGCTGCCAAACCAGGCTGCAGTGCTGCATATTTTTTTAACTCTGGAGTTTTAGCAAGTCATACAACTTCTGTCTGAATTTCAGTTTTCTCATTGAATAAAATGAGTGTAACAATCCCTTCCACATATTCTACACAATGCTATGAGTAAGGATCAAAAGAACTGGTGCACCCATGTATGAGCATCCTGTGAATCATAATGTGCCATGTACAGGTTAAGGGTGCTGCTCCTCAGGAAAACAGACCATAGATTTGCCATTTTGTGGTTCACTCTGGAGCCAATTTGGGGGTGTGCACAATCAAAACTCAGGAACATCATGAAGATCTAGGCTTAGTCTCAAATCCACCAGCCTTTTTCTGCACTCCTTTATTGCACTATGATTATTAAATAGAAGAAAATTATATTAACAATAAAATAAACACACACTATATAAATAGTGGCATCTATGAATAATAGGTTCAGAAGTACAAAGTCCTATTTACTCACTGCCCTTATGCCTAGAAAAACAATCAGTGCTACTACAAAACTATTTTTCTACAAATGGATATAAGGACCTAAATGATAGTAGCTCACAGTTAATGGGTATGAGCAAATTAAATACTGAATTCCCAGAGAAGCAGAAAGAGAACTATCTGTAACATATAGACAGGAAGTAACATGGAGTCAGTGACCTCCAATTAAAGTAGCTCTCCATAAAAATGTTTTCTTCCCTCCAAAGATCAAAGCTACCTGCAAAACTCATCCTTCCAATACCTCCAGAGGTAGCCCAGAGACAAAGAACACACAGCAGTATAATTTCAGGGTAACAGGAGGCACACCTTTTTCAGAAAGTGCTCTGCAGAAGATGAAGCCTGTATCTGAGCCCCTGCTAAGTCCTGGGGCAGGCCAGAAAGGTAGCGAGGCAAAGCCTCTGCCCTGTGCATCTTGCATTCTGGCTCTCTGAGGTCAGACCTTGTACAATCTGCATAGTAGGAGATTAAGAACATAGAAACATAATTCAGGAAGTTCTGCATTGAAAGTCTAAATTTTAAGAAGTCATGAAAGACTGAAATATCTTGACAGAGTAAAATTATCAGTACAAAGAATTATCCATTTTGAGACTGTTCATAAATGAATGAAATAAAAAGTGAATCAACAGCTATCAGGCAAATTCCTTTCAGTATATACTCCCTTCAAACGATAATAAGTGAGAATCTTCCTTATTTGAGCATTTTTTCTCACCAACCCTAGCCTGTGCATAGTTAATGTGGTTGACTCCAACCCCAGATGTTAGTAGAACATGTGTCCTAGGGCAGACCAATCAGCACACTTTCCCCCTGGCCACAGTGATTACTTCGGGAATGCTCACTAGGCCCATATCAAACCCATCGAGACCAAGAAGAGTCAACGAATGCTAAGACATTCATTTGTAAATATTCAAGGAATATTTCTGGCCTCATTCCCCCTGGAACTGAGAGGGAGCTGCTGAACTAAACTTGAGAATAAGAGCAGGTCCCATTACAAAGCTAGGATTGAGGAAGGAGGGAAAAAATAGAAAAAGAATCCAGTTCTGGTGGACCAGGAGAGTCCTGGGTCTCGGCACACTGGAAGTCAGTTCCTTGTGTGTGTCAATTACAGGAAGCAAGTGAGTATAAACCAAGTGTTCTGTCACTTGCAATGAAAAGCACCCTACTGTCATTATAATGTAAGGAAATCCTCTTCAGTTACTATTTAAATGAAAAAGGTGGTCCCCACAGGCACATGAAATCCTGCTGCTCATAGTAGACACACCCCATGAACAGATTCCTATGGAATATTACATGTATTTCTAGGTGCCATGCAATAAATTAATAGACAATCTACCCATCTATTTAGGCTATGAATTTAAAAATTTTTGTTAAAGTGTTAAGTTATTAATGCTGGAAACCTACCTAAATATTTCATATAAGCCTAAGATATAAAATAAAGCAAGATTTCAAAAAGCACCCATTCTGGAGCTGGAGCGGTGGCTCAGCAGTTACAGCGCTTGCCTGGCATGCAAGAGTATGCGGGTTCAAACCTCAGCACCACATAAATAACGAAGTCTCAGAGCAATGAAAGCCACATGAAAAACTAACTAAAATTGATTCTCTCTCTCACTGTCCCTCTCTCTCTTAAAAAAACACATTCTCAATTTATTTAATACTTTTTGCTTCACTTATTGATTTTCAAGAAAAATCTTTCCTTTCTCTATCTAAAGTGTTTTCATATTTTAAAAAGCCCACATTCCTTATGGTCTCTCCACAAAATGCTTGACTATTAAAGTCCTTTTATGAGACTTCCCATGTCTGTCTAAAATCCATTCCATGCCTTCAAGACATGTACAGTCTAGTTGTAAAGAAAGACTCACAAGAAACAAAGGAGAAGATTGGTCATAAAATGGAGATCAGAGGCTATAAATTCTGCTAGGGGCCAAGAGAAGACATTTTCGAGACTGGATAGCTGGGAAGGTTTCACAGAGAAGACAGGACTTTAGGTTGTCCTTAAAGTACAATATCAGAACTAATCAAAGGAGAGAATTCTAGAAGGAAGGAAATGGATTATCAGTAAGAGGCAATTGGGTGTGGGCACAGAGAAGGGCCATCTGTGAAGGGAGTTGTATAGGCAAGCACTGCAAAGCAGAAGTTTCAGGAATTGTAATGAAACCTATATAAGATATGAAAGAGTGAATCATATTGGATATTGAACCAGACTCCCCTAACAGGATTTGAATGAGTCTTCAGAGGAAGAAAGAATGCTTAATGTTCTCTATCTCTACCCTGATATCTGGGCAGCTGGATGGGAATGAGTATATTTCTTAAGTCTACCTCCAAGCATTACAGAAAAAAATTACAGTCATAATTAACATTGAGTTTACTTGTTGCCAGGTATATTGCTAATCACATTGCATATAATATTTCCCTTAATCATCTCAACAGTTCTGCAAAGTAAGTACTATTACACTCCCCTTCAATATTTGAGGACGGTGAGGCTCAAGGATATTAAGAAATGAAGCCATGGTCCACAGCCAATAGATGTTTGAGCTGAAATTTGTGTATATCACACACACACACACACACACACACACACACACACACGAGACATAGAGGGAAATTGCATAACACTAATAACACTAGCAGTTATGCTTTTGTTTATTCTTCTAAATACACATAAGGATTAGATTGGGTTGCACAAAGGAAAAAAACAAGCAAACAAAAAAAGCAAAAGTGGTTTTGAAAATCAGAAAATAAGCCCTATGACCTTGTATTATGTCAGTTATCAATCTCTCTCCTTGCAGGGAGAGAGATCCAAGGAACCTTGAAGTTGAGACACAGGAAGCCAGGGTGGTCGATGAAGTGAGCACTTATGTGTAAAGAGGCTCTGACCAGCAGCTATCTATCAATCCGCACAGAAGCATTCAGTATTTATCAACTTCCATGGGCTCTCCAGTGTATATTGGCGGGAAAAACAGTCTGGCATACATCCCCGCCTATCCCCCCCCTCGCACCGCTCCTTGATCCCCTTTGGTAGCCAAGAAATTGCAACACCACAGGTGAGACAAGAAAAGCAGCAGCTGGATTAAGGGGGGCCTTATTTTTTCTCTGCTGCGTGACCATCTGTCTCACACCTGGCAAGGGGGAGGTGGAAACCAGAGGAAGGGAAAGAAAGGGGAAGAGAAGTTAGAAAGACAAGAGTAATTGATTGTTTTATGTTATCTTAAAACAAGTCAAGCAGAGGAACCTCCTCCAGTTCCTAGCAGGCTGCAGTTCCGCATAAGAATAAA
Organism: Aplodontia rufa; assembly: GCA_004027875.1. Classification (NCBI taxonomy): domain Eukaryota; kingdom Metazoa; phylum Chordata; class Mammalia; order Rodentia; family Aplodontiidae; genus Aplodontia; species Aplodontia rufa. The sequence goes on from PVKS010009388.1 coordinate 37,136, forward strand.
CGTAGTGAGATGGTGATAATGTCACTGGAGGAGCTGCTTAAGCAGAAAGGTTATGTTACATGGAAGTTAAAAGCAAGATGTGCAGTGAGTAAATCTTAGTGTAGATAATTAGTTCTTGCAAAATTAAGTTGAGTTCTATTATATTCATGGTATTTCAAAGGTAAAGTATAAATGATAAAATCAGACACTGAAAAGGGTAAAAATAAATTTAAACCTCAGACTAAACCACCATTCTTCCTGAAATTTTGGACAATTTCGACTGGCTTTTATTGCAATTAATTTTTATCTTAACAATACATTCTAGGACAAGTGAAGGCTTTAGGCAATAACATTCTAACAGTACAAATAAAATCTTTCCTTATGAGATTTTAGGTTCAATATGCAGGGTAAGAATTTTTTTCCAATTGCATTGATCATCTGAACTCTAAGGCTCCTGATCCTGAGGGCACATATTTTGCTCCTCATTAACCATAAAAAAAGTGAGGATGGGATAGCACTTACTTTAAAAGCTATTTTCTGAAGATTGAATATGAAAAACATGGTCATTTTCCTCAATTTGGACACGATCTCTTCTATCTGCATGTAATTTTATAAATGATTATTTTAGATGGCTCTGCTTTTAGTCATAACCTTCTAAGCGGGTAAAGAAATGTGGGAGGAAATTTGAAATGGTACATTTTTATGTTGAACCCAACTTCCAACCAAGGGTCACATCTGGATGTAGGAAATGACATCATTCCTTTAATGATTGACATGGATCCATGCGGATCTCATCGGTAACCATCTGCGTAAAGCACCAGAATGATTTTGTTTACAGCATATTTACTAGCTTTCTATTTTCCCTTTTTGTTAGAACTATTATTTTAATCATTTGGAGAAATTACTCCTTGGCCACAAAGACTTCACATTCCTTTCTGCTTGTATTGAATGCCAAGCAGAGGATAAGACGACAGAAGTTCAGAAATGAGTAAAGCCTGCCTGCTATCCTCCACTCAAGCCTGCCTTGCTCTTTCTTTTGCACCCTCTCCCTCGCAGGTCAATGTACTAGGATGAGGATCAGTTCAACCCACTCCTTAGAGAAACCTCCTTTCCTAGTCTTGCTTATCAAATGCTCAGTCTTCACCACCTACTAATGCTAGTTAGACCTGACTCATCTTAGGCTGAAAAGTGCTTGCTTGGAATGAGACTATCAGGGTGTTGGCTATGTTACCCCAAAGCAGAAAAGTCTGTTCTATTCACGTGGAAATGCAGAAAGATGCCATAGACAAAACCTTGGAACTTCAGAAGCGATGAAGTAAAGGAGCTCAGGATGATCTTCCGGTACATGTTCTTAGTCCCCCAGGCCATACTTACTGGTATGGGACTCTGTGAGATAGATATTCCCAGTACTCCTGGGTTTTCCCAATATATTTTCTCCTTCTGGTTTATATTGGAATAGTTACATTTCTACTGCTATGCTCAATTTTCCATATCAAATACATACCTGGTGGATTTAAAATTACAATTAAAAATAAATTTCCACAATTACAATTAAAAATAAATAAATAAAAGCACTACACTAAGACTGTGCAGTCATCTTAATTTTAGTTTGGCTTTTTCAACTACTACTACAATGATCAGATGATGTGGATTTTCTAGGAAAGTCAGTGTCTAAAATAACTCATTCCTTTGTTAAAAGGACAGCGGTGTGAAGACACATAGACTGGTGAATTGGAAAATATTCAATGAATCAATTCTCTCACAAAGAAAATCATACCCTAACAGGTAGTTGCTGCCAATTTCCATGGTGTAAATACTTCTGCCAAACTGAATTCAAACCACTCAGCTGTTATCCCTGAGCACCCAGTTGGGAAAAGATACTCATTAGCTCTCATGAGCTAATTATACCACTGTGTAGGGCACAAGGTTTGGAATTAGAGCTTTTTGGTTTACACCTTCTTTTGCCCTATTATTACGTATGAAGTGGATATGTACCTGTGTCTCCATTATCTACAAAGGTAGAATAAAAATAATAACCTGCCACATAAGAGAGTGCTAAAATGACCAAATAATAAGATGTAATACACCCTACACAATGCTGAGCAATAAAGATGTACATAAAATATCAGTGATTATTGTTATTGTTGTGATTTCTGTCATTGTGATTACTTTTGTTGGGTTATATGTCTCAGTTTTGGATTAGAGTATTAAAATCCTTGTAATCATTACCAATTCCTTGAATGATCACAGATACATTACCTGACCTTCATATAAATCAGTCTCCTCATCACTGAAATGAAGTTCTAAATCATTCATATTTTTGCTTTGAAATTCTGTAAGGACATGAGTGAAAATGTCTGTATTTGTGAGAGAGGTTGGGCAACAGAGGGAAAGAGAAGAAAAGGGAAGCTCCTACAGGACTGGGCACCTTTAAAAACAATCCCTCCGCAGGTGGTGTCCAGAAGGGTGAGGTCCAAGGAAGGCATAAATGGCATTACCAAAAGGCTCAGCCTCTGGTGAAAAGAGAAGCATCTCAATGTCTGATTAGGAGTAAGAAGGCAGATAAAGGTGGAAAGAATAGAACATAGGAAAAAAGGGGCCCAAGAGCCTTCCTTTTGTCATTTACCCTAAGAGCAAACTAAACCTGTTAGAGTAGGGGCAGTAGCTGCCCCCAAGGACTCTAATCATCTTTTTCATGTCCCTGAGGAGACAGGTGAATGTGTGACCAACCTCATGCTACTTTCTTTACCCACTCTCTATTTCAATGTACACAGTGTCCACTCACATGTATGCACACACACGTACACATGCACACCTTAGTTCATGTGCACAGGCAAAGAACAGCAAGCTTGTTAATGGCAGCAGATTTCATTGGGAAGGATAGGACAGGACATGAGAGCTGATTTTAAGTGAAACCTTAATTTTATCCAGTTCATTCTGGACCACAAAAGTAAAACCATCTTTGCTCTTTTTTAAGAGAAAGGAGAAGCCAGCCCAGGGGTCCATGTCTGTAAACCCAGCAACTGGGAGGCTGAGGCAGGAGAATCACAAGTTCAAAGCCAGCCTCAGCAACATAGTGAGGACCTGAGCAACTTAGCTAGACTCTGTCTCAAAATAAAAAATGAAAAGGGCTGGGGATGTGGCTCAGTGGTTCAGCATTCTTGGGTTCAATTCCCGGTACTAAGGAAAATAGAGAGAAAGGGGAGGACAACTGGGGAAAGGGGAGGAGGTGGGAGTTTGAGAGCAAAGAGAAATTCTAACCTAAAAGGAATGGGAAAGTATACAGGGAAAAAAAATATGTTTTGTTTTGTTTTTATTTTTGTTTTTTGTTTTGTTTTAAGTAAAAGCAAGCAAGACAATAAATAAGAAAGGGAAGGGAAAAGGTATGGAAGGAGACACATGAGAAAATGGGCAAGAGGAATTAATGATGAATTAATTTTTTTATTGAACTATTTTTCTCACAGCATCAGATTTCCTAAGCCCCAGTATGGCGATAGATCATTGTGAGTGTATTGATAGACACACAGCAGCTCTAACCATAGTTCTCCTTGTCTTCAATAAAGGCTAAAAAGGAAGACAGAATTCCCACCCTTTTTTTTTTTTTAATAAAATTTACATTCAAGGGGTTGGGGATGTGGCTCAGTGGTTAAGCACCCCTGAGTTCAATCCCTGGTACCCCCCAAAAAATACATTCAAATAAACCTAGAAGGCAGTAGAAAGACAAGCTGCCTGCTATATCCCATTTACAGTCCTGCAACACCAGAGCCAAGTAACTGGAATATTCCAGACTGATTAATCTTTTCCAAGGTCTATATAAAGATGAAAAAGTACAAAATTAAAGTGATTCTGTCACTTAAAATAAAGAGCAATTACTTAAGGGAGGAAGAGAACCAAATAAAGTAGCAAGAAAATTCTCTGATTTAGTGAAATTCATAGAAATAAAAAGATTTTCTATAAGATCTGTTATACGAGCAGTAATTCTCCAAGATCACAGACACAGTATTTGATTGGGACCTTTGATCAGCTCTTGTTAAGATTGTTGCTCCTTCTTATCATTGCTAGCACGGGATAAAATTTCCACCTCCTGACACAACCATATAGCACCATAAAGAAACACACTCAACTTGCTTGAAATTGGGCTCCAGATTTAGCACCAGATGATTTGAGTCTTGCCTAAACTTATCTTTGGGGTCTGGAAAGTAATATTTGTTTACTGCTTAAAACACACCATTTGCGAATGAAATTATCATCCCTGAATCACAACGCTATAAAAATGTTCTTGCTGGATAAAATCAAATGTGGAATTAAGTTCTGTTGCCATGAACCTGGGACTATCCTTACAGCCAATTTAACTACTTTGATGGAGTACTTAAATACAGTTAAAATTAAAGATGTCTCTTGCCTGAGTTATCCCTAAGCAGTTAGCAACTAGGGTTTAGCTTTCACTTCCTACTCACCTTTGATGACAGGGACCTAAAAGGTCTTATAACCTAAATTCTCATCAGAGTGCTGGTAAATTACAGCCAGTGGACAGAAAAAAAAGAAACAGAAGTCGGAAAATTAGGGGCAGGAGAGAGGAAAAGGTGAAGGGTATCTCTTTCATGATCGCCAATAAATCCACAGGTTCGTAAGTCTGGCGTACAAGCTAAACTCTCAGAAAAAATGAAAATGAGGGAGGGTTTCTGTACCCTTTCTTTCAAATCAGATTACAATGTGCATACAAAAGGACCTGCAAATAGAAATAAGAAAATTCCATTAACGTGATAATGATATCCTGAATGACCTGAACAAACAAAGGAGATTGGAACTTTGGATGTAATTTGTGGATCGGTTTCCTCTTCCAAGTTTCGGGAGCACCTGACTTGAAGGGTTTTAGAAAAGGCTGCTGTGTCACTGCTAGGCCAGTTTTGTTCCATCTGTCAGAGAATCTCTGCAGAAAAAATTAAATTGTGCAGTTAGATTGTTTCCACTTTCCATTAATTATATATATGGGGGTAAGGGAGGGAGAGAGGGAGAGAGAGAAAGACAGTGTCAGCCTCAGGGACACCTCATGCAGTTAGAATAGGTGTGAATTGAAGGGCATCTGGAAATCTGCCTCTAATTTGACCTTCCTAGAGTATTTTCTGACTGAAATAAACCAATGGACCATGATAAAGCCACTATTAAAATGCTCATGTACTTGGGCAGGAAGGAGGTGATATTAAGTTATTAACAACTTTGTTTGAATAATGCTTTAAATTTCCACCTCATTCCCCTCCCCTGCATGGGACCACAAAAGTCCAGATATTTCCCTGAAGTAGCCCAGAATGAGAAGAGTCAGTAGATGACTACAGTCTTTACCATGGACCAAGAGGCACATGAGGGGAGCCATTTTTATCTTTGAAGGCCGAGAGGAAGGTAGAAACAGGAAGTTAAACCCCCAAAGAGAAGCTGATTGATAGGGGAAGGATGGAGCAGTTAAGAGCAAGGGTCAAGTAGAGGATGAAGGCTCCAGGAGCAGAGAAAGTGAGGAGATGGTGGGTTCTGTTTAGGGACCCTGGACCCCATGGATCAGGGATCTGGTTTAAACACAGATTTGGGGTGAAGCATCTCCCTATTGGGATATGCTAAGACAGGGAGAAGTCGGTTAAATATGGTGATGAGTTCAGGATAGACGCAAGGTAGGTATGCTAGTTGGTGGATGGGGTGCTGTGGAAAAGTCTGAAGTGTGGGCACAGGCAGGGAAGAAGAGGGCTCCATGTGTGTCCTGGTTCCCTGAGAGACAGGAGCTTCTCCTGGCAGAGTCACAGGGTGGCTAAGCTCTGAGCGCCAGAGGAGAAACCACTCTGCTAAGCGTCCATGCATTCATGGTTTAGGATGTGAACTCTCCAGGAGGACTCCTGAATTTGAATCCTGGCCCCAATACCCACTTAACGCTGAGCTCTTGAGGAAATGATACAGGCCACCTTGACTTAGAAAGATTACTAGCATCTATACAGATGGGTTCTCGTGATAATCAAATGAATTAGACACATAAATAAAATATATTCGAGATAATGCATGTTAATTATGCTGATTTAGTCATTCCACAGTGTACACATATTTCAAAACATCATGCTGTACCCTAGATAAATTTTTAGTTGTGAATTAAAAATAAATAAGTAAAACAAAAAGTTTAGATACATCAATACACATAAAGTGCTTAGAACAGTGCCTGGTAAATGGTAAGCACTCAAGTATTGGCAATTACAAGTTCTAATTAGTTCATCTGAAATTGTGAGAGGACTGGAAAAGAAAGGCAGGTAGAACCCTAGCCACAGGAGCTAAGCATATATGTTACAGGGCTTAATAGCTCTGTTTGCTTTCTCTCTTGGAGCACATTTACTCTACTTCCCTACTTTTTCCTTGGTAATTTAATTTCAGTAAATTATAGCCTCTCAATTCAAAATAACTTTTAAATGCTAAATTATAATTTATAAGGTGACTTTTAGAAATTATTACATTACATATTATTAGCAATTGATTTGTTAAGCAATTACATATATGTTTTAAAGACACAGGTTTTGCCCTGTAATAATGTCAACCAAGTTTACAGTGCATGCTTTTAATCAATTGGATCTTTAAGGACAAATTATTGGAAAGGACCTCTTCCTGGTATAACTTGCTGCTCTTCAGAAGAAAGAAACAGACTCTTCCTTGACCTCAGAGATGTCCTCACTGGCCCCTAACATGGGCTGTGACTCAGCAACCTGTCATATTTTCAGGGCATCATGGATCACAGCAACCACTCATTCCACCCAGCCCAAATAAAGCTGGTCTACTGCAGCAAGAACATTAGCCAAAGGGTGCTGCATCCATTCCCGAGCCCCACCCCAGCTCGCTTAAGGATTTTCATGTAAGTTCGAGTTTGAGAAACACCAGCCTGAAGAAGCTAGATCACAACTTGATGCTTAATCTTCAGGAGTGAAGAAGTTGCCCTAGGTCACACAGCTGGTGAGACAGCCCAGTGCCCTGGCCTGGTCTTACTAGCCCTCCGTGTGCTTCTCCCATCTTTACACCATCTTCAAAGGGAAAGAAAAGAAAAGGACTTGAAAGTTAAATTGTGGAAAGAGCATCATATTCCATTTTAAAACCATTTATATTTAAAAAAAAAACAATTTTCTCAGTTTTCTACAACCTAGCACATTTTGATTCCCATATCAACTAATCAAATATTTCTTCAGAAGCATTTCCAATTCATGAAACTACCAGATACAATCTGCCTTCTCCAAAGAAAATTCAATACATAAAATTCTGCTTACAAAACAGATAAATCAGAGTTTTAACTTTGCAAAAGAATTTGCCACCTAATTTTTTCTTTAAAAAAAAAAACAGTTTTCTGATACATTTGCACAGTGATTCATTTTACAAAGTTTTAATACACTTGCAAAATTTAGGAGGCATATCAACAGAGATTGTGTTTAGACTCTTAGAGAACTGAATTGTTCATAAACTTTCTCAGTGATCCTCCAATTCAAAACTCTAGAATATGCCAAGAGTCACCCCAATTTTTTAGGGCAGCAGTTTTCAAGTCTGAGGTGCATCTCAAGAAGATTTTGTTAAAACACAGCTTTTGGTATCCTATCCCAAAAGATTTCTAACTCAGTACGTGTAGGTGGGGGTCCAAGGTTTGATATTTCAAACAAATTGTAAGGACCACACCTTGAGGACCACTGCTTAGGGAATTTCCAAGGTAGAGATGAATAAAAATTTTCCTCCTATGTTCTTCCTCAGTTTTCAAACTGTGCTGATGTATTCTACTGACACCTGCTGATTGTAATGATCAAGGAATAGTTCGTTCCTCACCACACATTTTATAAACCCTTATCACCACCCACCAGGAGACTAACTCAGAATAGAATTCAAAAATAAAAGCAAATTCTAACCACCCAGCAACCAGTAAATACCAAGATCAAATAGTTATGAGGAGTATCCTCTACAACAGGAAAATGGATGGCCTTTCCTGTCGTTTGGGGAAATCTTTCAGAGACCATCTTGAGCCACCAATCTCAATAAATCTAAGAAGGTTAAGAAATTGATGTTATTACTTTAGTTATCAGCTTCTCCAGAGAGTTATCCAATTTTAGAAGAAATGCTGAAAATCAGTTATTAAAGCAAATAAAAATAAGTATCACTTTTATGGAGTACTTATTATGTTGCATATATTGTTGTCTCATTTCATCTGAATGGCACCCTTGTTCCGTAAGCAGATTTAAGCCTGTTTTGCAAATGCAGCCAAATATACTGAAAAGGGTGGTTCCTGGTAGCACCGTTGAGAGCCAGGACTTGAATTCAGGTTGTCATACCCCAAAGTTCAGGAACTCTCTTTTACTCCATGTTGACTGGAACAGAAAATGGAGCCTTAATTCTTTCTTTACCATAGAATAAACCATCCCTGAATTCTGAGGCAAAAAGATCTCTTCATTTTATCCACCTTTCCATGGACTTTAATAAGGTATCATGACATTTTGGGGGAAACAGAATCATGGGGAACTCAAAGGGGGAAACCATGACATGGCATCAGCCTTGGCTATCTATGTCAATATGCATTTGTTCTTGATTGTTTGATAATGATTCCCCCTCAAATGTAAGTCCATATCCAACTAATAAAAAAAATGTATCATAACAAATGGCCACAAATCCAGGGGCTTAAAGAAATACCCATTTATTATCTCACAGTTCACAGTTCTATACTCCAAAAATCCAGGTGAGCTCCACTTGGTTCTCTGCTCAAAGTAACACAAGACTGAAATCACAGTACCAGTTGGGGTTTGTTTTTATTTGTATACCTTTGGGAAAAAATCTACCGCCAACCTCATTCGTGTTGCTCTGATTTGGATAAGTGCCAAAGGTGCATGTGTTAACGCTTAGTCCCCAGCCTAGACACTATTGGAAGGTGATGCGGCCTTTAAGAGGGGAACTGGCAGGAGGCCCCTATTAGGTCATTGGGAGTGTGTCCTTGAAGGGGATTACAGGACTGTGGTTTTTTGTTTTTCTTTCTTTCTTCTTCTCCCCCTTCTTCTTCTTGCTTTTTCCCTTGCTTCAGCCATGAAGTGAGTGGTTTGCTCCACCACAATAAATCAGTGGGTCTCCTTGGTCATGGACTGGAACTTCTAAAACTGTGAACTAAATTAAATCTTTTTCTTTTTAAATAAATTAATCATGTCAGTATTCAGAAGAACTAACCAACATGCATGCTGTCGGCAGAATCCCATTCCTAGGAACTGAAGCACTGAGCTCCACATTTCCTCGCTTGTATCAGTTGGGGGCCACTTACGGCTTCTAGAGCCATCTCCATTTTCCGTCACGTGGCTCTCTCTACCTTCTATCCAGCAACAATTCTTCAAATCCTTCATGTGCTAAAAGCTCTTTACTTCCTCTTTTGCTGCTATCCACAGAAAACTCTGCTTTTAAAGGCTTCACCTGATTGGGTCAGGTTCATCTAGTGGTTTTTTTTTTTTTGGACATGAGGTGTCCCTCAAAATCTTATATGTGAGACAATGCAGAAATGTTCAGAAGTGAAAAAATTAGATTTTAAGAGTTGCAATTTAACCAGTGGATTGAGTCACTTGATGGGTTAATAATTTGAGTGGATTAATGGGAGGTAACCATGGGCAGGTAGGGCATGGCTGGATGAAGCAGGGGTGTACCCTTGGAGATTATATTATCCCTGGCTCCTTATACTCAACTTTTCTGCTACTTTCTAGCTGCAATATTCTAAGCTGCTTTTTGTCTGCCATGCCCTTCTGTCATGATGTTCTGATTCACCTTGGGCCCAAAGCAATAGAATTGGCTGACCATGGACTGAACCTCTGAATCCATCAGCCAAAATAAACTTTTCTTCCTCAAAACTGTTTTCATTGAGTGTATTGGCTGCATCAATGCAAAGTTAACTAACACACAAAGATAATCTCTGTACCTTAGGGTCAACTGACTTGAGACTATAATCATATCTGCAGAGTTCCTTCAACACGTACCTAGGTTAGTATATGATTGACTAACTAGGGGACAGGACTCTTGTAGGGAAGGACAGCCATACACATAATCATGTCTCTTTGCCTAAACAAGGATCTTCAGCCTTGTTTTTATACTCATAGAACCCTCTGAGGTTTTCCTATTCCCTATGTGTCTCATGGCTCTCGGTGAACATTATCTCTGAGAAGAAATCCTACTTTGAGTAAGGGTCAGGATTCACTGCATCTCATGGAAATTTACACAGATTGTAAGTTGAGATTCAGATAATTGAGCCAAATGTCCAGGTTATTGAAAAAAAATTTTGTCATAAATCACTTCCATGAGTGATCATTTTTATTTGTTTTATGTGTGGATATAATCTTATTCTCAAACTGCACAAGGAGATTTTTCAGGAAAAGAATTGTATTTTAAGCACATTTGTGTTCACAGAAGTTCCTAGCACAATGTCACTATCTGGAAGATACCCAGAATAGCACTTGATGAATGGAGTTAGTTATTTGGCATTGATTAGATGATAGGCAACATTACGTATTACTCATTAAGAATTCAATATATTTAATTTTTCTTCTTTGTACCCTTTTGGATAAAACTAAATAAGACATCTTTTCTTCTGAAAAATCAAAAGTTCTATAAATTGTAAGAATTCATGATATATGGTGCTTTATGATTTAAAGGAAAGAGATTGCTATATAAAGGAGATGCTTTCCTTTATAGCTAATCTATAAAAATCTTTGAGTTTATACACTTAAAGCTCTACAAAGACAGCTCAGATATTTTAAATGTAGGTAAAAAATAAGATTTGGTGATTTTCTTGTCAAGAAACTTAAAATATTTACATGAAAACCAAAGAATTACACCCAATAAGACTATTGAACAATCTCTTGATTCCAAAAGAGGGACACTCATTTAGAGAGGTGGCATGTCCCATGGAAAAAAATAAATTCTCAGAAACAGAACACTTAAGCTTATGAAGCCTACAATGAATCAGATACTTTGCCTGCATTCAAAAAATTCCCTCCAGTGTGTATGAAGGTGCATTTTCTACTCTATAGGAAGATGCAAAGCAATGTGTAGCAGTGACCTTGGAAACAAGGGATCGAGAATGCAGTGCAAAGCCCAGCTGCTAATTACTAGGCAAAAATCTAGGTTCACGTACTGGTAAAATGATCATAGTAATACTTAGTCTTTGAAAATTGTTATAAAGCTTTGAGAAAAGATAAATAAACCGTGTGACATAGTCATCTACTAAATGGATTCTAGGTTTATGATATTTTGCAAATACTTCTTACCAATTTATAAAAGACTCCCCTTTAAATGTGAGATATAATATTTGATTTTCCCTTTTTTGAAGTCTCAAGTTTAGACCCATTTTCCTCCATATTAACTTGAAATATCTCAGACTTCCAAATTAAGAAAAAGAATAACAGAACTCACTTTGAAATAGTGATTGCTGCAAATGAGTGATATTCCTTCAGCAAACGGTTCTGTGTGTTGTGTGTTCCACTGCATTGGAACGGAGACAACTAGAGGACATGTGTCCTGGGGTCCTTCTATCTCATTTTGGTATTCAACACCTGTGCAAGAATAATAATAGTCATCAGGACCACTGCATACATATTCTACATAGAAGAAAAATCCAATTGGTGTTACAGAGCTCCTGGTCTTAGAATCTCTTTCTGCTTCAGCTGATATATAGTGTAAATCTAAAACTTATTTAAAAACCTGTCTGGGTAAGACAGCTTTTAATTAATCTTCTCTTAGTTTTTATACTATATGGTACCTGGAAGATGCAAGATCAATCACCACCGTATTGTAATGTCGAGTTGCAAGACAGAAAGATAAATGAGCTATCAAGCTTAGCATTTTGATAGCTAAGTTAATTTAACTAGCTCCAGAACATACTCTAGATTGGTGGATAAAGTTGTGAGCTGGGGCATTGCATGTTATAGCCGTGAATGTGGTATGTTATTAAGAAAACAGGAGTTTGCTAGGCACTATCTGTCATTTATGGGAATATAAATCCAAGATCAGAGAGATATAGCTGGGTGATAAGGCCACATTACTAGTTCTGTCAGACCAATTACCACAGCTTTATTAATTCAGACTTTTAATTGAGCACTGGTGAAAAGGTCTAGGCTGATCTAGTATTTCCTCCTCCAGGATGAAAACGGAAAACCTTGACCAAGCAAATTATACTCAATTTATGCTAAGAGGAGATCTTGAATAGACTTTGTTTCCTTACAGGACTACCAAGATTTTTTAAGTCTTAAATTGTATTTCAAATTGTGTTTTCTTAATGTTAGGATTTTGAAATTGATTCTTTTCCTTGGGGAAACAGGTAACCCCATTCCTGGGCCATTAACCCCATCTGGGCCACCCATTAACATAAGATGATTCAATCATCTAGAAAAGAATAAGAATAAAACTACAACCCCAGAGGCTGGAGTGGCGGCATGGTGGTTACAGTGCTTGACTGACATGTGCAAGAATGCAGGTTCAAACCCCAGCACCACATACACAAGGACGTGTTGGAGCAACAAAAGCCATATGAAAAACTAAATAAAACTGATTCTCTCACTGTCCCTCTCTCTCTTTAAAAAAAGAAAAAAAATTTACAGGCCTGGCCCCTCAAAACTACCAGTCTAAATTTTAATAAAACTTCAAACAAAAGACAAATGCCTCAGAAGTCTCTAGAGAAGTATTTAGATATGTTAATCACAGCTATTAAGGAATATCAACTTTGGAATGTCACATCTATTCAAAAAAGCATCAGTAAATGGAGTGGTTGTGAAAGGTTTTCTTTCCCTTAAAAGATAATGAAGTCAAATTGCTATGAAGCAGAAGAACCAACTTCTACTCAGCTCTCACCCTTACTAATCTACACTAGTCCACTATTTTCATTTCTTTGACTCCTTGTGTTTGTGCATTCACTCTTTAATAAACACATATTAAGTACCCACTACATTAGGCCAGATCCTTTGGTCTATTTCAAAATCACACATAGTAGTAAGTTACAATTCCTATCTTTAAGAAGTAACACAAAAATTTGCAGTTAATTACAAAATGCCACATGTGTCATTAATATTAAGTGTCAACTTGACTAGGTAGAGTGCCAGATATTTGATTAAACTTTCCGGGTATGTGCATGAGGGTGTTTCTGGATGAGATTAAGATTTGAATCTGTAGCCTGAATAAAGCAGATTGCAATCCCCAAAGTGGGTGGGCCTCATTCAATCCATTCACGGGCTCAAATAGAAGAAGAAGGCAGAATAACAGAGAAGTCTCTTTTTTTTAAGCAAGGACATCAGTCTCCTCCTGCCGTTGGACTCCAAGAATACTATATATCTACATATCACAATGTAAAAGTGTGTGTGTGTGTGTGTGGTGTGCAAGCGCACATGTTTTTGTGTTTGTCTTATTGGCTGTTTTTCTCTGAGGAAGTCAAAATAAAGCTTAATAGGTGAAACAGGGAACCACTGCACCCATGAGTTTTACAATTACAACCCAAAACACTCTGCAATTCACATAGCTCTTCTCTTTGTCCAGAACTTCACCTCAGCTACACAGACCATTGTCTTCAGAATTTGAGCAATTCAAAGAGTCACTCCCAATACCCTATTCTGAATCCAACTGTAAGCAACAAAACAATATTTACACAATATGCCATCATTTCAGAGTTGTCTGTGTTGTCACCATTTGTTGTGGTGACATTAAGACTCAGTGTGCTTCTATCCTGACTGGTTTTCCTTTTTTTTTTTTAAAGAGAGAAAGACAATGAGAGAGAGAATCAGTCTTATTTAGTTTTTCATGTGGCTTTTGTTGCTCCAACACTTCGTTGTGTACGTGGTGCTGGGATTCGAACTCGCATCCTCGTGCATGCCAGGCAAGTGCTGTAACTGCTGAGCCACCACTCCAGCCCCCATGACTGGTTTTCTTAGAGAGAGAATTTCATATGTTTGATGGAAGAGATATTTATTTTCACACATGTATCGTTGTGGCTACAGGTGAGAGTCACCTTGGAAGCATTGTAATACTCTCTCAAGCTAAACAGTTCACCTAAAATCATCTAGCTAGAGGCAAAGCCAGATGAAAACCCAAATCTTGAGATTACACAAAGACATACCTCTTCACTTTTACTTAATGACACTTAGAAAAATGTTAGGAAATTATTGTCAATTTTACACTTCTCAAAGGAAGAAAAAAATGGCCAACAAATAGATGAAAAAATATTCAACATCATTAGCAGTTAGAGAAATGCAAATCAAAACTACACTGAGATTTTGTCACATCAGTCAGAATGGCAGTCATCAAGAACACAAATAATGATCAATGCTGGAGAGGATGTGGAAATAAAGGAACACTTAACTGTTGGTGGGATTGTAAATTAGTACAACCACTGTGGATATCAGTATGGCAGCTCCTCAAAAGACTAAGTATGGAACTACTATATGACCCAGCCATACCACTCCTTATATATATATATATGATGAAGAATTAAAGTCACCTTATTACAGTGATACATGCATATCCATGTTTATAGGAACACTATTCACAGTAGCCAAACTATGGAACCCATCAAGATGTCCATAAAGGATAAATGAATAAAGAAAACGCACTAAATATATACACAATGGCGTTTCATTCAGCCTTAAAGAAAAATGAAATTATGGCATTTTCAGGAAAATGGATGGAACTAGAGACCATTATGTTAAATGAAATAAGTCAAACTCAGAAGGTTAAGGATGCTATGTTTTCTCTCATATTCAAAAGCTAGAGAGGAAAAACAAAAAGAAAGGTGGGGATGGTCTCATAAAAATCAAAGGGAGATCAGTAGAGGAAAGGGACCAATGGATGGGAGGTGCGGAGGGAGTGGGGAAGTACTACTAAGTGATATTGGCCAAACTATATTGTTACATTGTGTATTGTGTATATGTACAAATATGTAACAACAAATCCCAGCAGTATGTACGACTATAATGCAACAATAAAAAATGTGGGGAAAACAAAAGCAATACATTGTCAATTTTGAACACATCTCTGGTTCATTAAACAAATATTTCTAACAGTATTTTTACAAATAAAATATTATGTTGTTTACTAATTAAGTCATACACACACACACACACACACACACACAATGTGCACGATTGATTTATCTCTGTAGGAGGCAGAAACAGACCACCTCCGCATTTGACTATACAACGGGTATATATGCAAACATGATTATAAATTTACACAAAGGTTTTATGAGCATAAACATTAATATAACATTTTAAAACTTTGTTTTAACTTATATTCAATGCATAAGAGCTGTAACTCCTGTTATAAAATCTCAGGAACCTGAAGAATAGGTATCACACTGGGAGGATAATGGTTAAGAACATAGGCTTTGACATTAGCTACACCCAAGTTCAAACAGCTCTGCTACTTGAAAGAGAATTCTTCGAGCTCTCTTTATAACCATAAGCACTTAATAAAGAAAAAAGTCGTTAAAAAAAAAAAAGCAACAGCAGAGGGGTCCCTGTGTTTGGAAAATTTTGTTAGAATCATTTAATTCCCCAGATTTAAGGGCACTGTGTGTGGGGGCTAGTGTTGGAGAAAGTAAGATTATACTGACTGTGTTTAGAGCTAATATTTAGAACTGGTAAATTTAAAACTAAGAATAAGTCAGTTTAAGATAAATGATTTTGAAGACTAAAAAAATGGAAGACTATTTAAACATGAAAGAAAATTCTGCAATAACTACATGAAAGGCTATTTGGATGCCTAAGAGCTAGCAAATCTTATTTCTAGCAAGAATAATTGACCAAGTATTTTTTTCTACTGCATTTTGGCAGTTCAAAAAAAATCTATACCAATGCTATAGCTGGGATGAATGGTTACCCCAAATTTCCTGTGAGACAATCCAGGAAGGCTAAGGTAAAATGATTGGGCTATGAGAGGCTTAACTCAATCAGTGAGTTAATCCCCTATCTATAGGCTGATGGGGTGTGGCTGGAGGAGGTGGATCTTTGCAGGTGTGCCTTTGGGGTATACATCTTGTATCTAGAGTGGAATTTCTCTCTCTGCTCCCTGGAACCATGCCTTCACCATGATGTCCTGCCTCACCTCGAGCCCCAGGGAATGGAGCCAGCTTTCTATGGACTAAGACATCTGAAGCTGGGAGCCCACAAATAAACTTTTACTCCTAAAATTGTTCTTGTCAGGTCTTTTAGTTACAGCAACAAAAAAGCTGACTAACACAATGCTTCTTTCCAGCAGACTTGCTAGAGATGGATCAATGCAGGTCTGCTCTGGTGGGAAAGACAGGAGTTGGTGGTGGGTGCTGGAGAAGTAGTGAGTTATCTACTATGACTGTGCTGAACTGATCAAGACTCAGGCTGCAGGATTTGTGAAGCAGGCTCTTTGTGCCCTGACTTCCAACTTGACTGAGTACAGTGAGACAAGACATCCACATGCAAGTCACATGAGGTGGATTTGTTACTTAGAGAGAGGCATTAAGGAGAACAGAAGACTAAGATACAGGACAAGCCAGTCCCCCATGGCTTAGGAGAGCTGTGCAGGGCAGATGGAGTCTAGCCTACACATGCCTCACTTGCACTGCAGCTGAGGGACCCTGGTTTTTACACGCAGGCATATATGAAATGCTGGGCTACAGCTCTCAAAGGCATTCTGTTTCTACAGGGTCTGGAACATCGTCCAGACTGTTCCTTCCAGCCCTCCTTATCTAGGTATGTTGCATTCCCAGCATATTCAAGTTATTGTTTAGAACTACAAGCCAGAATGGGGTAGGAACTGAGTCATTGCAGCACCACTGGAGAACTGTCCTAAAGGATCACCCTGACACATTTTGAACAATTCAGACAGACTACAAAGCTCTGAGGCCCAACGGTAAGCCTCTGACTCCCCTGAAAACTGTTTTTGCAGTATTGGGGATCCAACCCAGGGCCTCATGCATGCTAGATCAGCTTTCTACCACTGAGCTACCTCTCCAACACCCCCTGAAAATTTGGAACCAGAATGGCCAAACCATATTTTTAAAACAGCTGAAAATATCTGCCGTAGGCTGTTTCTGTCCCCAAGGAAAATAAATTAAAACAAAATATTCAAGACACTGAAAATACCTTGCCCTCAAAGAATGAGAGAGACAAACATGCATTGCAAAACTCTACGATATTCAGCAGAGGGGCCTTCTCTTCTTTTGCTTTTAGTGTTTGGATAAACTCACGACAGCATTCATTCAACATTACCATTTCCTAACTCTGGAACTCTAGGTATGTTATAGACCCTTTCTGAGCCTCAATTTCCAAGTCTATCAATAAAAAAAATAAAGATTTAATTAGACAATAAAATATGTAACATAAGGCCTGATACATAATGAGTGATCAGTAAGTTGTAGTCATTGTTATTTATTTTGTTTTCACAAAGGGTTTTTATTTTTTACGAACAACATGCTATCCTACAGATCATGTAATATTGTTGCTAAGAATGAACTAGGTCATGTATTGCAATCATACATACACATTGAAACTTAAAGCTTGAAAAAGGTGACATTAAGAAATGAAGAAGGCAGCATTTTCCCTCCTTTTACCCTGCAATAGATTAAAAACTGCTAAAAATCATTTGTTCTTTCTTTCTTTGTATATAATTAGATGTTGTTAATTTAATTACAAGTGTCTCTTACTTATTCATTAAAGTAGTTTATTACAGTGCTTGGCTTTGTTAATGATTAATTAATTTCAACCACACTGGGTGAAAAAATGCTTTACCTTCAGCTCTGGCCTGATTGACTTCTATCTGGCCAAATTCATAACTGACATTTAACCATCAAGGCAAAGGCATTAGAAGATGGGACTTATGCAAGGTGATTAGGTCATAAGGGCTCCACATTTGTGAATGGTATTAGTGCACTTATAAATGAGGCTCCAGAGAGCTTCCTTGCCCTTCTGTCATTTGAGGACACATAGAAGACTCCATCTGTGAGGAACTAGCCTTCACCAGGTACCAAACCTGCCAGGACCTTGATCTTGGAATTCCCAGCTTCCAGAACTGTAAGCAATAAATTTCTATTGTTTATAAATCTCCTAACATAGGCATTTTGTTATAATAGACCACATGGACTAGGATACCTCATATGTCTATCAAGATCATCCCAAGTTCCAACCTACTTTCTATGCATCTGACTGTCCAGCATAGTGTTTTCTGATTCTTTGGACAAAGGGTAACAGGCCAAAATCATGAAATCGTGAATCTTGAGCCTTTGCCTTCCGATTGCAGACTATCCTAATGCCCCAAGCCCAGCCTTCAACACTCAATAAAGCAAGTGGATTGACTGGAGTGCTAGAGAACTCCTAACCTTAATGACATTCATTCTCTGTAGATGCTCACAGCTCTGACTTGCCTTTCCTGCTCCTGCTCCCAAAATGGATCGTCCATATGGATGTTTGGCTGTCCATTTATTCAGAGCCAATCCCTCCTGCCTGGTGATTGCACTCATCAGTAACTCTGTGAGGCTGGGCCTCCCTCTGATCCAGGTGCCCCTTAGGGAGAAAATGTTCAAAATCACTTTGCCCAGACTGTTGAGGAAAATGCCATTCAAATGCGTAATCAAATGCACAGTAAGCACCAGGCCACATCATAACTTCCACGCTATTGTAGAAGAAAGTTAGATGAGTTTGACAAGATTAGTTCTTTAAGAGTCATTCTGATTTTCCCCCACTACCCTGTAATCCCTCTCAGACTTTGAAAATTAATACTTCTATTATTCTTGTTTTTCTAGATGTGAACATTATGCTGCTTGGTTCATGGAATCTGGTATCATGGGCCCCTCAGCAAGCCTCTCAGAGCTTTCAGAGGGTTTTGTTTCAGTTAATTCCTTAAGCATCCCAGGATTCAAGTCATTGTATCTTGTAATTTATTTTATTAATCCTAAGTGTATCTTAAAAGAAAGGAATAGAAATTAATGAAAATAAATTAGCATTTTTGATTACAAAAAGATACCTTCAAGGGCGCTGTGGTTTCTTGAAAGTGATCTTACAGTACAGTACTATAGCAGGAAGATAGCAGAATGGCCTTAGATTCCCTGACACGTGGACACTGCCTACTTTTAGACGGGACCACATTAACCGGGGATTATGGGAATTTTAGCAAGAGATGATCCAGCTGTGAGAAATGCATGGGGACCCATGAATCTGACAAGCACACAGACAAGCCAAAGATTAGCTTAATTTCAATACTCGTTTCCATCTTCAGGGCTCACACCCTAGTGCAGATCAACATAGCCTTTCACCTGCACCATTGCAGTAATCGCCTAACTGGTCTCTGTTTCAGCCCTTAACTATCAGTATAAGGCACACCACCACCAGATCACATCATGTTACTTCCCTACTTCAAATCTTTTGGGGACTTCCCATTACAGCTGGAAAAAACAAAGATGTTTTTTACATAGCATGTAAGGCTATGCGTAAGAATATGTCCCCTGCCTACTTCAACTTCCCCTGGTACAGTCAGTTCGGCTATAATGCAACATATGTATTCTGAAAAAAAATCATTGCGGTGTGCAAAATCATGCAAAAAAAATCACAAAGCTTATGGGAAGACTGAAACTCCTGGAAAAGCATGCAAAAACTTCATCAGTAGCACATTTTAAAAAGATAGGAACCTAATAAAAATGCATACACAGTCTTAACACATATTATGATTAAAAATATAAAGACACTACAATAAATATGGCACATTACCTTGTAAAAACTTGAAGTTCACTTTTCCAAATGGGTTCCAGAAGCACTGTAGTTTGTGAATTATTGAGTGGTGGAAAGAAGGTTATCTCAAATGAGAAGGAAAGTTGTCACGTCAGATGGGCGATGTATGTGATTCACATACACGGTAAGCTATGGTAGTGGGTAGACGGCTGAGGTGTGTGTGTGTGTGTGTGTGTGTATCTTTGCTCTATTCTTACACTGCTCGGTTCAGCTGTGCAGTTTTCTACATAGTGCTCCTCTCAGGCAAAATCATACATAATCAAGTGCTAAATCCATGTTATGCTAAAATTGTTCCCATCAGTCCTATTGAAAGCAAGCCAAGCATTAGAGCAGAGCTGACTAACTGATCCTCACTGTACTGCATTCAGCCTCTCCACCATCCAGGTCCTTCCCTGTGCCCAGGCCGTAGCTGTCACTGTTCCTTCTGCCTGCATGGCTCTTCCTCAAGTTCTTCATGTGATTAGCTTTGTCTCATCCTTCAAGCTTGTTTAAATGTCTACTCATCAGGATGTCCTACCCTGAGATCTCACTCCCTAATGTATCCTTTACCCCATTACTCTATTTAGAATTCCTTTTTCCCCCTTTTGTTTATAGGTTCTGTTTAAAAAAGTTAAGTAATTGTTTTCCTTGTTCTCATCATTCTCCCCCCAGAAAGCAAGCTCTGGACTCAGAAGGTAAGCCTTTCTTGAAGCTTCTTAATTTCCAGATCTTTGCAGGTATTATACTCAGTACAAACACCAAATGCAGGCATTCAAAATACATTTCCTGAATGAACAAAAGAATGAATGAATGATTACATCTAAGCAAATACCAAATATATCCAGCAGGCTCTCACAGAATGGCCTTTTTAATGCTGTTATGATACTTACTTGTTAAGCCCCTTACAATCTAGCTCCTGGTTAGATTTAATACTCTTATTAAACAGCTTGAAAGAAAAATAGTACAAAATTAAACTTGAAAAGCAAATAGAAAAGGACTTCAAAGTATAGATTATTAGAGTCACGCAACACAAGTAACAATGAAAGGAAAAATGAGACCATCAAAATGACAGAAACAGATGATTCATCTTTGCTCTTTAGAAAATTGGACTCTAATTTGAATAATGGTAACAGAAAATGATTGTGTTTGGCAACTGATTAAACAGAAAGTAAGGATTGGGTGACGCCTTTTGTACAGCTCTGGTCCTACTTTTGATATCCATCTTTGAAGAGGAAAGTAGAGGATTTCTAAAGGATCTACAAAGGATCACACTATTAAAAGTAAGAAGTCACCACAGTAGGCAAGCTGAAAGATACTGAGAGCCTCTACTTTTCCTCTTCTGCCTCACAGAAAAGAAATTGTAACCAAGATGTCTGAATAAACCTTGATATTCATTCTTTTCTTCTTTAGTATCAAAAGAAACCCATGCTTTAGTTGGGCAGGTGTCAGGAAGGAGGAATCCATTCCCCAGTCTCCACTGTAGCTATGTGTGGTCACGTGACCATGAGACTGAATTCTGGCTAATGAGATATGAGGTCCTCATTCCAACCTATACTTTACACCCTCCATGGCTTTCCTTAAGCGGAAGCTGTGTCTTACTCATTGCACTCTTCAGCTTTCATTCTTTCATCTTAGAAAGATGTAACAGCTGGAGTTCAGCCCCACCAGATGACCTGGGAATATAGGTCATGGTCAATGAAGCAATTAGATAGAAACAGGGACGGTCTCCACACACTTTGTGGAACGGGGCCACTCTAGCAGCCATGAACTACCTCATTGCAACACTCTAGCCTGAGGGGGAAATTTATCTACTAGTTTAAGTGAATCTTACTCCAGATTTTAATTTTAACTTATAGTTTGTAGAGGTAAATGTAGCCATACACAAATACACTTGTTTCTACATCTTAATTAAGGAAAATGCTTTCTAAGGCTTACTAGGTATTTTCAGTAAAGAAAGTCAGACTATCTGTGCATAGCCAGAAGGTGAGAATATGAAAAGAAGTTTGACTGATCTGCCTAATTCAGTGTTTTAAATTTGGGGATTTACAAAGGAGATTCTGAGGGAGAATGATAAAGACATGAAGAGAAATGAGAAACTCCTGTGGTTGGAAGCAGTGGTCCAGGAAAAATACCCTGTGATCTGTATGTCTAAAACTACCTTCCCTCTCAATCTATAAATGCTCTCCACTGTCTCCAAACCTTCAGTAAAAGTTGTCTTTGCTTATCAACCTTGTATTGGCGATGTTTAGGTATATGAAAGAAGAGGAAAGACAGGGCTGGGTAGACAAAGATGGGAGCATCAGGAGTTGAGAGCAAAGGCTAAGATTACTGCAGGTAAAAACTCTGAAGCATCCCTCAGTGTGAAATTCCTTGGAAGAGAATAAATGTCCACTCACTAACACACACACAAGGCTTGAGAGACCCCTGCAAAGTATGGGCTCAGTCACAGGAGAGGGAATCCCAGAGCATGGAACAGCCAGGGGGATGACTACAGAACTGCGTTTGAATGTCTTGCTGGCCTGCATGGTGTCTATCATTCAAAATCGTGCTCCACATCACCTTTGTTGACAGATCTTCCCTTGCCCTCCTGGACAGGATTGATCAGCCCCTCTTCTACAGTAACACAGTATCTGGAACATTCATCTCTTGCACTTCTCCCACTGTGAGCTATTTGAGAACATGATATATTTGTCTTATCTCTAGTGTCTAACACATAGTTAATATCAAACAAGCTTTAGGAATTGAATTGAATCATGAGCTTTGTAATAACACCACTGACACAGTAGGAACCTTAAAGAAAATCTTAGCAAATCTTTATTTTACAGATAAAGAAATCAAAGGACTAGAGAGGCTAATTGAGTTTCCTAAAGTCAAGCAGCTAGAAAGAAGCAGAAGAGGGACTGGAACTCAGGTCTCTAGATCCAAAATCACCTTTAATCACCACCATACTGGGTGCACAGACCACAGGGCCAAACACTTCAGGAAAACCTGAGGAAATGTTTAGATGTTTGTGCTCTCTCCCAAATCAAGTGCTATTTTGCTGTATGTCAAACAAACCCCTCCTACTTGCTCCAACTTTGGGGGAAAGAAAGCATGAGATTTGTGCTCCTTGTTTTCAAGGTTCCTTGTAAGTGCTCAATATGAATAATGAAGAGAGAGACTTAGCAGTGCTCAGATAAGCGCATAGATTCATCAGCCCTCCAGGGGCTCGTAAACTGCAGAGAAAAGTACATTTTTCAAAGGAAAGATCATTATACAACCCTGGAAAGAAAAAAAAAAAGACGAAGAAGAAACCAGAAGAATGTTGAATAACAACTCAGGCAACACAGCACACACATCTGTATCATTTCCAGCCCCATATACAGAAGCTAGAGCGTTCTCCAAGCTCCTCATGTTCACCACAATGTCTTATTTTATCTCCCTGTCTTGTTCTTTTTCCCAAATCCACTCAATCATTTATTGGAACCTTGGTGCCATGTAACATCCTTCTTCCCTGCTCTGCAGTCTCCCTCTATTCACAAATAAACACCTCACACCTGGGAAACAGATGCCTCTAATTAGTATTAAAACCTGAAGCTTATGCCTTCTTTTGATGTTTTGTAGGATGCATTTTTGTTGAATAATAATATTCTCAACTAAGTGCCATTCAACACTTAATCAAAAGTCGCTTTAGTAAAGAGTCTCTTGCAGTCACTCATTGTACCCAAGTCCCAAACAGTCATGTGAAATGAGGAGAAATAACTGGATTCAAAACTTCGAAAGTCTTTCTTTCTCAAATCATACCTCTTTGAGCTGATGTTTCAGAGAAATGGGGACACTAATTTTGCAAAATCTTAATAAAATTTTAAACTTTGAAGAAAAACCAAACTTAAGGATAAAAAAACCTAAGAAGTAGCAGCAGCTGCTTTACTATTTGCTAAATGACTCTGCATCCTTTGAATTACTCGAGAAGTACTTCTATTAGGCATGTTGTTTTGCTATAAGTGCAATTTATCAGTGAACATGAAAAGGTCAAACAGAGCACCAAGGGGCTAAAAGCAGGAGGAGAGTTTAAACAGGAAGCAAGATGGCACCCACGCTTCTAACCAGTGCAAAAACCTTCTATAGATTAAATGCAACCTAGATATATTTCCAAAAGAGAAGACTGATTCCCACTCCCAGTACTATGGCTTTATGTGACCAAATACAGAAAGGTAAAGAAGAACACTGCAACACCACACAGGTAAAACTAAAATGATCTCTGGAGGAATAATTACATGATTGAGGTCAGGCAGTTTACAGTGTCTTTGGAGGAAAGAAAATTTTAAAAAAATGATGCAGAGAAATTCAATGCAAATAAAAACAAAGTTAACCAAGGATACAGAAATAGTTGAAAAGGATCCTATCCAAATTGTGAACTGGGAGCCATAACAATGCAATGCTATAGGGATATCCTGTGAAACTAATATCAAATATCTTGAGTGATTCCTTAAGTGGTCAGACCACTGCTCAGCCAAAAGCAAACAGCAGAGGTCATGAAAGAAGAGGATCAATAAATTAGAAACAAAAAGTATACCAAGTTCATTATGGAAATATTTTTCATAGTTATAAAGGATTAAGATGTTATCCATTTTTTCTTTGTTTTGCTTTGTTTGGTATGGAAGTTTTGGTCAATTCGCATTGCCCTATGATCTGGTACATGTATTTGTACTTTGTTTTGACTGCATTAGTAAAGACAGGCTAAGTTATGCTGTGATAACAATTATCCCAAAGACCCACAAGAAGAGTTTCTTTCTCGTTGATGCTATATGTCCATCAAGGTTGATGACAGAAACAGATTTAGCAAAGTGACAGGCTGCAAGATCAACACCCATAAATCAATAGCTTTCCTATACACTAATAACAATAGGACAGATAAAGAAATCAGGAAGTCAGTCCCATTCACAATATCTTCTTAAAGAATAAAATATTTGGGAATTAACCTTACAAGGGAAATCAAAGATCTCTACAACGAAAATTATCAGACATTGAAGAATGAAA
This sequence comes from Aplodontia rufa, assembly GCA_004027875.1. Taxonomy (NCBI): domain Eukaryota; kingdom Metazoa; phylum Chordata; class Mammalia; order Rodentia; family Aplodontiidae; genus Aplodontia; species Aplodontia rufa. The sequence continues at coordinate 61,867 of PVKS010009388.1, forward strand.
TCCAAGATGACCTAAGAAGATGGAAAGATGTCCCATGCTCTTGGTTAGGCAGAATTAATATAATAAAAATGGCCATTCTACCAAAAGCTCTATATAGATTTAATGCAATCCCTATTTAGATTTAATGCAAACCGATGTCATTCTTTACAGACATAGAAAAAGCAATCCTCAAATTCATTTGGAACAAGAAGAAACCCAGAATTAATGAAACATTACTAAGCAAAAAAGACAAGACAGGCAATTTTGCCATACCAGATCTAAAACTATACCATAGAGCTGTAGTAACAAAGACAGCATGTACTGGTATCAAGATAGGAAAGAAGACCAATGGAATAGAATAGAAGATCCTGAAACAAACCCACAAATCTTTACACAAATGATTTTTGACAAAGGGGGACAAAATATTACATGGTGGAGAGACAGCCTTTTCAACAAATGGTGCTGGACAAACTGTATAGCCACTTGCAGAAAGTTGAAATTAGCCCCATATCTTTCACCTTGCATGAGAATCAAATCAAAATGGATCAAGGAGCTAGGAATTAAACAAGCTACTTTGCAACTGATGGAAGACAAATTAGGTCCAACACTTCATCAGTTGGGAGTAGGCAAAGACTTTCTCAACATGTCTCCTAAAGTGAAGCAGTAAAGTAAAAAATCAGTGAATGGACTGCCATAAAGCTAAAAAGCTTTTGCACTTTCAAGGAAATAATCAAAAGAGTCAAGAGGTTTCCTAAAGAATTGGAGAGAATCATGGACTGTGATTCCTCTGACAGGGGCCTCATATCCAGAATCTACAAAATCCTCAAAAATCTCAACTTCAAAAACACTAACAACCCAATCAATAATTGGGCCAAAGAACTAAATAGAAATTTCTCAACAGAGGACATTGATCAAGCCAATGAATACATGAGAAAGTGCTCTAAATCACTAGTAATCAGAGAAATCCAAATGAAAACTACATTAAGATTCCACCTCATGCCAGTCAGATTGGCAAAAATGAAGAAAATAAGCAATAATAGATGTTGGAGGGGAAGTGGAGAGATAGGTACACTAGCACTGTTTGTGGAACTGTAGACTGGTACAGCCCCTCTGGAAAGTAGTGTGGAGAATCCTCAAAAAACTAGGGACGAACCCACCATATTGCTATTCCTCTACTGGGTATTTTTTGAGGGGATTTAGAATCAGAACATTACAGTGACACAGAGAAACCGATGTTCATAGCAGCTCAATTTACAATAGCAAAATTATGGAAACAATCCGGATGCCCCTCACTGGATGAATGGATCCAAAAACTGTGGTACATATATACCATGGAGCTTTACTCAGCAATTGGAAACAATGATATTGCAGCCTTTGAAAGTAAGTGGATGGGTATGGAAGAAATTATGCTGAGTAAAATCAGCATAACCCAGAGAACCAAGGGTCAAATGTCATTACTCAACTGTGGAGGCTGGAGCTAGACCCTGGTCATTGAGAAAGGAGGTCAATTCTTATGTTTTAAATACGGAAAAGGTGTAGTGAAATACTACCTAAGGCTTTCGAAGAGATGTATTGGGAAAGGGCGGGGAGAATAAGGCTCTTGGGGATAAATCTAATTTTCAGAATATATATATATATATATATATATATATATATATTATATTGTTTTGTTAGAAGCATGTTTGATTGTTCAACAAATAAATTTTTTATTTAAAAAAAAAGATTGACCACAGAGCTGCTTCCAGCTCAGACCAATAGAAAAGACTCCATCTTCAACACTGCTGGGAGTCATGTCAGAGGGGAAAAGGAACATGGCAACACACCTGACAACTTCTGCTCAGAAGTGACATATATCACTCATTGTGACAGTCCAGGCAATTCATATGGTCCCACCCATATTCCACAAGGTTGGAAGGTACAACCCTGCTTATGAATCATATAATCTACCACAGTACCCTCAAAGTGACTGTACATTGTAAACTGCATGATTCTGACTACATAATGCCAAATTGTTTCTGGAATAAATCAAAACCTGCAGACAAGTTAGAATCAGTCTTTGGTGTTTTGTAATCAGCAGCTTTACTTCTATAAGTAAGTGTTAAATTTTTTTTTTATTTTTTGAACAACCTTACAAGATTTTAACAAAATAATATAAAATGTGTATAAAATGTGTAAATATTCTGGATATTGTACTTATCCCCAGGAGTGCCCCCCCCAATTACCCTCCCTTATCCCTCCCTTCCCTTTCCC
>PVKS010009389.1:0-15612 GCA_004027875.1 Aplodontia rufa
TTCTCTCTTGATGCTCTTGACTAGATCTTTAGCTGTGCAGAAACTTTTTAGTTTAATTGCATCCCATTCATTTATTATTGATTTTACAGCATGAGCCATGGGAGTTTTGTTAAGGAAGTACCTGCCGACTCCTATATGCTGTAGTGATGACCCTACTTCTTTTTCTAGAAAGTTTAAAGTTGTTGGCTTAATATCCAGGTCTTTGATCCATTTTGATTTAATTTTTGTGTGGGGCGAAAGATAAGGATCCAGCTTCAGTTGTCTGCATATGGCTGTCCAGTTTGTCCAGCACCATTTGTTGAACAGGCTATCTTTCTTCCACACTATATTTTTGCCCCCTTTATTGAATATCAAATAGTTAAGGATATGGGGGTTTGTCTCAGGATCTTCTATTCGGTTCCACTGGTCTTTGGTTCTGTTTTGATACCAATACCATGCTGTTTTTGCTACTACAGCTCTGTAGTATAATTTCAGGTCAGGGGTTGAGATACCGCCTATTTCTTCCTTTCTATAGAGTAATGTTTTGGCTGGTCTGGGTCTCCTGTTATTCCATATGAACTTGAGAATTGCTTTTTCTATACCTGTGAAGAATGCCATAGGTGTCTTGATGGGGATGGCATTGAATCTATGTAGGGCTTTGGGTAGAATGGCCATCTTTATTATATTGATTCTGCCTAACCATGAGCATGGAATGTTTTTCCGTCTACTCAGTTCTTCTATGTTTACTTAAATAATAAGTATTCTACTGTGTTGTGTTTTACCGCCAGTTTTTGTACTCTGGAACTTGGAGTGGTATCTTTTTTTTTTTAAGTTTAGTTTTATTTATTTTTTTTAAGAGAGAGGGAGAGAATGAACAAAAGAGAAGGAGAGAATCAATTTTACTTATTTTTCCATCTGGCCTTTGTTTCCCAGACACTTAATCATGTATGTGGTGCTGAGTTTGAACCCAGGTCCTTGGGCATGCCAGGCAAGTGCTTCAACCTCTGATCCACCACTCCAGCCCTTTTAAGACTAAGCAGTTGTTTCAGTTGTAATCTGATAGAAAAGCACATGACCAAGTCCTCCTTCTTGGCAAAGAAGTCTTCATGAAGATTTAGCTAGCACTTGATGTCTACTGATAGAGGCCACCCCCAGCCTTTACTCATGAGCTTTATAAAGCATTGTAGTCAATGAGTATCATTTGTCTGTCATAAGAATTTGCAGTTATACCAGAATGTCATCATTTCAGGAAACTGGAAAGCAGTGAACATGTTTATTTTCAGCCACAAAAAAAAAAAAAATACTCCAAGAATCAGATTTTCTTGGCAGTTTGAGGCATTTGTTAGAAAATCTATAATTTCTTTTTGCTATCCCACACTCAGTGGACATTGCCTTTAATGGAAGTATATCATGCCTAGAGAATTATATGGTACATTCTGAGCTTGCTTTGCTGGGAAAATAGGATTCATCACTTAATTTAAAGGCTTGTTGACACCACTATCCTCCTGGCTCCCTCAGAGGAATTTAAATCTCCTGATGTCTTAAAGGGGCCAAAAGTTCTCAGGTGCTCTAGCAGCACCTGAGAGCATTAGAATGGATTTTCACATTTGAATTTTACATCAAAACGTTTTCCTAAAAGAGTACCCTGGAGATTTCTGGACAATTCCACTATGTGGCGGTTGTCTCCCTTTTTCTGTGTTTCTCCCATGTTCCCAAGTTTTCTTTTGCTCACTGGCTGTTGGGTGTTTGCTCTTTCAGATGTGGTCTCACTGTGGTGAGAACCACTGTGGTGTTGGGAAGATAAAGCCTGTACCTTTCTAGATCTGTCCACATCCCACCTGCAGGCTGTGACGTCCTGGGTGTTCTGTGTTATGCATGGTGATGGCTTCGGTTAGAGCCATAATGATATTTGGACTTCCTGTTTAATGGCAGGTGCCTGCAGTTAAACATATGTTGCTTATTATTTCCTTCTCTTAGTTCTCCACTTCTGTAATTGTATTTTCTTATCCATTAAACTGAAGGAAATATGCATTTCATTTTGAAGCCTAACTCCATGTTCTGATACCCAATTGCTGACTTCTCCTAAGTTGTACCATCCTTCTCCTCATGCCCCATATCTGGATATCGAGGAAAGAAAGCCTGGGTGCACCCTCCTTTGCTGGTAGAGGGAGAGGTTCAAACTACACAAGCCCATGCCAGCACGTGGGGAACTTCACCCTCCTACCATCCCAACTGCCCTAAGCCATTTTCTTTTAACATGTTCTCTTGAACCATTTTGGGGTCTTTGGTGCCATCTTGCTTTTCCCCCAGAAAACCTCATTGTGTGGATGTAATGGTTCATTTTATGTGTCAACTTGGCTAGACCACAGTTTCCAGATACTTGGTCAAACATTGCTCAGGATGTTTCTGTAAAGGTATTTTTTGGGGATGAGGTTAACATTTAAATCAATATATTTTAACCAAAGATAATTACCCTCCATGGTGTGGGTGGGCTCCATCCTGTCAGCTGAGGACCCTAACAGAAAAAGACTGATCTCCCTGCTTCCCTTGAAGAAAATGGAATTCTGCTAGCAAATCACCTTTAGATTTGAATCGCAGCATCAACTCTTCTCTAATCTCCAGCCTGTTGGCCTTACCTGCAGATTTTGGACTTGCCAGCTTTTACAATTGTGTTAGCCAATTCCTTAAAATAGATCTGTCAATAGTGTATATGTATCCACATGCACACATCCTATTAATTCTGCTTCTCTGGAGAAACCTGATGAAAACAGTGAATGATAAACTTTCCTGTATCATTTTGGTATTGTATGTGCTATCATCAGTATTAATACCTGAGCCAAATACTGGCAGGGGGAGGAGGGAGTTGACCCTGTATTCTTGGAGTATGCACAACATTTTAATTTTAGAGTACTTTTCTTTTTCCTCCCAGTTTCCCCTTGCCTTGTTGACTTTGTGGTTGGGTGCAGTTCTGGTGGGAGACAGAAGAGAACTCAAGTGGCCCCCATGATATCTGGATATTTAATTTTATTAATTAATTAATTAAATTAATTAATGCACTGGGAAACTTCCAGTGCATGGGAAAAGAGGTGTCATGAGGTAAAAGGTAGCCTCCCTGCCATTTATCATGGGACATAAGATGTTGATGACAGGGTTGGCAATGTGAATACAGTAGAGTAATGTGGTTAAAACTAAAACACATGCAGTGAGATGTTGTTTTTCTGATATATAGGCCTTGGCTAAAATGTGGTTGTTAAAGCTAGGTGGTAGACATCTGTACCCTTGCTTTCTTTGTATGACAGAGATGGCTTGGAAATCTAGGGTTCTTTGGGCAGGATCTGTTTCTGGCTTTCCTGCATTATCTCAGGATTTCAAGAGACTATTGCTCTTGGGGAGCTTGCTACTGTAACTGCTACTGCTACTCTGGATATATAATAAAGAATCCTTGATTCTTTATTAACTAGAAATGAGCCTTAGTTCATGAGGAACAAATGAGGAAACATACTAAAGAAATTAGTACTGAGGCTGGTACATGTCGGATCCTCAAGATGCATTATTCTCTTCTTTCCTGTCTACATTTCTTTGTTAAGTCCCCCACTTTAAAAAAAATTCGAAACTAGATTGTGGAAAGAAAGGGAAAAGTGAAGGATGATTACACAGTGCTATTATTATTGACAGCAGCCAGAAACATGAGCACAAAGATGTGGATCAGGAAAGGAAGATGGTATCCACCTAGGGTTCATAGTACCTACTATTTGAAGATTGTCTCTACTCTTCCCTCAAAAAGGAGCATTGAGATTTTCCTTTCTTTCTTTCAGAGAGAGAAGGACAACGAGAGAGAGAGAGAGAGAGAGAGAGAGAGAAATTGATTTTTATTGAGGTTTTTTTTTCACTCGGCTTTCATTGCTCTGACACTTAGTTGTATACATGGGTGCTGGGGTTTGAATGTGTGTACTTGTGCATGCTGGGCAAGCACTATAACCGCCAAGCCATGGCTCCAGCCCCACATTGAGATTTCTTAGGGAAGAATGTAGACAAAGCTGAAATTTCCCAGAATTGGTGGGAGAACAATCAGAGGCAGACTGTACTATTTCAAACACTATGGTTTAGTGGAAAGACTATAGGATTTAGACCTATGTACACCTGGGTTGAAATCCCTGGATTTGAATTGCTCAAGGACTGTGTGCCCAGTGGAAGTTAATTTTACTCTTTTGCATCAGTTTTGTGATCTACATCTGGGGATATAGATAACACTATGGTTGTAGTGAGTCACCCACATTCATATCCAAGCCAGTCTTTTCCCAAGCTGCTGGGAGTGCTGGCTATTGCAAGCTTGCAACTGAGTCCCCAACAAGGAATTGCCCTTAACCTTAATGGAGTTGCCTCACTCAAGTTCATTTATTCCCAGGGAAATGACTGGCTCATGTAAGGAAATAAAGATGGGCACCGTTGCTTCAGTCCCAGCCAACTCTAGAGGGTGAAGCCATCTCAAGACCAAATCAAGAACTCACGGAAGATCAGCAGAGTTCTTTGTTGTATCAAGATTGTGTTTAACTTTTCCTTCTGCTTAATCTTAATTTTTCCACTGCCTCACAGATATCTTCCATGAGTGTTCTCTGATAAAACATTTCCAAGAAAGGAATTGCAATATCAGAATATATTTCTTGGGGGACTAGACCTAAAACAGTGGTCAGGAGTGGTTTTAGAAAGTAGACAAGGAAATGTGATTTTGGAGCTGTGTTTCTCTATGGGCCAGTTGGCATAAAATCCTTGCTGGATCTGTTTGGAACACTTAGATCTTCAGGGTTCTGAAACATTCGGTTGCATTGAAATTGTTAAAACTTTATCAGTGGCAAACATGGACAGGATAATGGCAGAAGGGAATGAACTCTTAATTATCTCAGTTTGTGAGATTCAGAAGGAGGTATGACTAATAAGGATGATGGCATTGAATCACTGTTGTTCAGTGCAATTCCATGCACTAGAAAGACAACAAAAGGCTTTGAGTTATTAATTATCAATTTAAGAGGTATTGTGAATGTCAAAGGAACTGCTTAGGAACATATAAAGAGATTCTTATTGCCTGTGATTGAAGCAGAAAAACCTGAAGGTCCACTATCATAATGCCAGGGATAAAATAGCTCCACTTCAGAAATGTCTCCAGAATGTCTGTTATGTTAAGATCAGGCCTTTGTTGGGCAAGAATTGGAGTCTCAAAAAGAGACTTTCTGGGTCAATACATGAACAAAGAAAGTTTCTTTTTTTTTTCAAAGAGAGAAGGACAATGAGAGAGAGAGAGAGAGAATATCAATTTTTATTGAGTTTTTCACATGGCCTTCGTTGCTCTGATACTTAGTTGTGTACGTGGGTGCTAGGGTTTGAACCCATACACTTGCGCATTCCAGGCAAGCACCGTAACCACTGAGCCACCGCTCCAGCTCCCAAAGAAAGTATCTTAAGACCCCAACTACTCAGAACTCTCTGAGTTGGGAATTATGTCCTCTTTTCTTAAGGCTGTCACTGCCCCTCCTCGCTTGATTAAAAACAGTGCAGACGTCCTTGCTTTGCAGAACAAAGCATTCTCAGGAGTTACCCTACTACTTCTGGCCATGAGACCTGTCCAGGAAAGTGCTAGTCCTGCTAAGGGAAGAAAGGCATAATTCAAAAAGGAACACACAAAAGAGCTACAAGACCTGGCCATAGAATCTGGCTACTTAATCTATATGGAATTGGACCACAAAGATGCCAGATTGGTTGATTAACTGATTATTTGATTTGTACTAGGAATCAAACCCAGGGCTTCACACATGTTGGGCAGGCATTCTTCTTCTGAGCTATACCCCCCAGCCCTTTTTATATTTTATTTTGATACAGGTTCTTGCCACATTGCTCAGGCTGGCCTCAAACTTGTGATCCGAAGGACAGAACATGTACTTGGGTAAGGAACAGAATGTTGATAGAACTCTGAAGTAGACCACAGGATTAACACCCTGACAAGGCTACTGACTGCACTTACCCATGCCAGCACACTGCTAAGATGGCTCTTGGAAGGTTGTGAAGGTGATGACCCACACTAAGTAGAAATGCCAGAACTACTACTACTATGGTGAAAAAGAACCAAAAGGCCAAGAATGAGGATGTTCAAGAAGGATATATTATATAAGGTTGCAAATGCCCGTGTTTGGCTATTCCGAGGACATTCCATTGATCAAAAGTGATAAGGAATGCATCAGAGAGGGACCACCATCATAGAGAAGCTCAGCAAGAGTTGTCTTCTGGAAACCAGATACATGTCATTAGAGAAGTAGGCTTCCTATTTGGAAGAGAGATGATGGGTTCCAAAATCATAGCAGCCAGATAGTGGTGTTCAAACATCAGAAGCAAGACATTATGCAATTATCATAATGAACAAGACATAATAGCATGGAATGTGACCCACATAGAGCTATGGAGTTGGTTAATAGAACACAGCAAGACAGATGGACAGTCAACAAGGGAATCTCACAGTCTATACAATTAAAAGAAATCAAGGCTCAGGACAGGCCTCCCCACAAAAAGTCACAATTCCTTACCAGTTCCGGGACATGAGCCAGTTCTCAGACCTAGAAGCCACTGGACTAAAGAGAAACTTAGTCTCTAAAAGGAAGGACCTGCAACACCATGAACACCATGGCACATATATGTGGTAATGACTCATCTATATTTTCTCCTAAGGGACCTAATGCCCATATACTTAGATAACTATATTGGGTAAAGGCAATCCTCAGATATATGTGAGTACTGCTGAATACAGAACCCAAGGTAGCATTGACTCCTGGGGAGATAAAGGGCTATCATGACCTTCCTGTTAGAGTGGGGACCTATGGAGCTAGTCATAAAATAGAAACCTAGCCTAGGTGCAGCCAATAGTGGTCCACTGGGTCCATGGACCTCCCACCCAGTGGTCATTGTCCAGTCCTCAAATGTATCATTGGACTATACTTGCTAAGTAGTTAGTGAGACACACTGTCCCCCTCCTTCCCACCTATTGATCCCTTGGCTTGAGTGTTAAGAGTTATCATAGGAGGAAGTCAAGTGGAAGCATTTAAAACTGTCCCTACATCTCCATCACAATCAAGGTAATAAATTTAAAAAGCAATATTTTATCTAAAGGAAATAGTGACAAAAATTAGTGCTGTTCTTAAGACCTACAAAAAAGCCCAGGTGTAATGATCCTCATGATATTCCCATTAAACTAGTGAGTTTACCGCTCCTTCAAAAACCAAGCAGATCTTAGAGGATGGCAATGGACTTCTGCAAACTCAAGCGGGTATTATTCCCAATTGCAGTTTCTGTGCCAGAGACACTTTTCCTGGTCGAATCACACCACTGATTGTTAATACCAGATGTGTGGCCACAGACCTGGCAAGTGGGTGTTTTTCCTGCTCATCTTTACCAGGAAGCAGAAACAGGAGCAGATTACATTCTAATGGAACAGATAGCAGTACACAATCAAGCTCTTGCCACACGGCTATGTTAACTCCCCCTCCCTCTGTCATAAAAGTCTGAAGGGTCATCTGTCCTGAACATCATCACCTTGAGCCACCATATTGATGACATCGTGTCTTGGTAACATACACATGCTTCAGAAAGTGGAAGATAAACTCTCCAGTAATTCAGGGCACAGAGATGTGGGAGGAGTAGAACCCACATGTGATCCTAAAGCACCGTGGCAGGCCAGCTGACACTCAGTCCTAACTGCGTGCTACACCTGGGGAATATGACAGAAGAAAAGCTAATGCTCTGAAAGAGGAACTGGAATGTGTTACAAGAGGAGTTCAATTTTTCTAATTTTGCTATTTAAGTTTTACGTAATATTCTTTTAAGATCCAAATGTCATAAAACATTGGTTCTCTACAAGAAAATTGTAATATTGCTCTCTGTCATTAGGTAGTTCAGAAATGTTCTTCTGCCCAGAGTTACAGAGGATCTATTCATTTAATGAGCTAAATGACCATGCACAATACATTTAAATTATGACTTATACTTTTCTCATTTGCCGTTTGTTTAACTCTTTTATACCATAAGAAATTAATGAGGCTGAGAGTCTTAAACTGTGTTTTATGTATTTAAAATAATTATGATTAAAGACCTTTTACACATGTGTATTTGTCACGAATTCTTGTTCAAGGAACTATTTTTCATGGTTCAAGAAGCAAAATTAATTTAAATCGGCAGCTAGTGCACACTTCTCAATTCCATGAGTCAACTGGATGCACTGACATTTTTATGTAGTGCCTCCTCTGATGCAATAAAAAGTGTCGCACTGAATGATGTGTCTCATAATGGAAGGGGTGGAACATCCATTGCCCGAGACCATACAACCATGTTCCAGGTCATGTAATGAGCTATAGCGTACTCTGTTGTCCCACAGTTGATTTGTCATGTCCGTGCTGAATGGTGCAATCAAATGCTAATTTTTATACCCATATCTACTGAGACTTAAGATGACTAATCCACTCATGTGCCTGCCTATCATTCTGCATCATATTAAGGGATAAATTCACTATTGCATGTTCAGGATCCCTGACACACTGCCAGTAAAAAGATCGAGAGCGAGTGGGTTCCTTCACTGACCATATGCAGTCAAGCTTATGTTTGGTCTGAATATTCAGAACCCCAGTGTTCAGCCTCTGAAGGGGCTGCATTCCATAGTGGAATAAGAGATGATGGCTCCATGCAGTTCTCCCTGCGCATCTGCTGGCAGCCAGGTGCTCCTTGTAGGATGGAGTGTGTAATTACGAATATTTTAAATGTGGGTAGTTGATCCCTTTTCTATTCAGCATGTAGCTGTGAGTAAAGCTGCAGACAATGGCCAGAATACTCTTTGTGTTAGCCTGAATTTATCTGAGAATTTTGAAGTAAAGAGCAAAAGGGCTCTATTCTTCCCTTCTCAGATATGCAGGAAAGAATAGATAGAATCCAGTCTTTGTCTGGGTGGTTAATTTTTTAAAGTGAAATGTTCACAGATAATGCATGAATAACTAACAGCTCTGGGGAACTCAGGAAAAATTACATTTCACTAGAAGGAACAAATATGTGCTGTTTTTGAATTGAAAGGACTATACTAAGGATCAAGATATAATGAGGTGAATTTTTTGATAATAAGACATTGAATACTAAAAGCTAGAATCAGAAACAACAAGGAATTAGACCTGTACCTTTCACCTTGCACGAAAATCAAATCAAAATGGATCAAGGAACTAGGAATTAAACTAGCTACCTTGCAACTGCTGGAAGATAAATTAGGACCAACACTCCAGCATTTGGGAGTAGGCAAAGACTTTCACAGTGTGTCTCCTCTTGTGAAAGAAGTAAAGTCAAAATTCAGTGAGTGGGATGTCATAAAGCTAAAAAGCTTTTGCACAGCCAAGGAAATGATCAAAATTGTCAAGAGACTTCCTACAGAATGGGAGAGAATCATGGCCTGTGATTCTTCTGACAGGGGACTTATATCCAAAACTTACAAAATCCTCAAAAATCTCAACCTCAAAAATACTAACAACCCAATCAATAGATAGGCCGAAGAGCTAAATAGAAACTTTTTAACAGAGGACATTGAGCAAGCCAATGAATACATGAGAAAGTGCTCTAAATCACTACTAATCAGAGAAATGCAAATGAAAACTACATTAAGATATCACCTCACAATAGTCCAATGGGCAAAAATGAAGAATATAAACAATGACAGATGCTGGAGGGGTTGTGGAGAGATAGGTACACTAGCACACTGTTGGTGGAACTTCAGACTAGTGTAGCCCCTCTGGAAAGCAGTGTGGAGAATCCTCAAAAAATTAGGGATGAACCCACCATAGGATCCAGCTATCCCTCTTCTGGATATTTTCCAGGGGAGTTGGAATCAGCACATTATAGCGACACAGCAAAATCCATGTTCATAGCAGTTCAATTTACAATAGCTAAATTATGGAACCAACCCAGATGCTCCTCACTGGATGAATGGATCCCAAAGAGCGAAGTTAGCTTAACCCAGAAAGTTCAGGGTCGAATGTCTTCACTCGTCTGTGGAGGCTGGAGCTAGACCCAGGCCTCTGTGAAAGGTGGTCAGCCCTCATGTATTAGACCCAGCAAAGGTGAGTAACACTTAACTTAGGGCATTCATAGAGATGTATCAGGAAGTTGGGGGGCAGGGGGAAAGGGTAAAGGTGGGTTCTAGGGGGTAAATCTAATTTAAGAATATATACATATCATTGTTACATTGGATGGATTTTTGATTGTATAATAACTAAATTTCTTAATAAAAAATATTTTTAAAATATTAAAAAAATTTTTTTTGGTTTTGGGTTCCAGATTTTCTACTCACTGACTGTGAGATGTTGGGCTAATGAGTCACCTGTCTAAGCCTCAGTTTTCATCACCACCATTGGAAAACTGGGCCAAATTATCTCCCTGAGTCCTCCTACTTTAGTTATCTGGGATCCTAAGATTTTGAGTGAGCATGCACCAATGACTCCCTCCAGGAGACAGAGTAACTCCTTCAGCTCAGTAAGAACCTTTGTTGAGGGCCTAATATTCAGCCAGTAGTGAGACGTAGGTTACCAGTCATCACATGGGAGCTATCGGTGTAGATATGCAAATATGAAAGTGAAATTTTTAACTAAAATGCAAGATGAGCTTTAGAGGATAGGTAGGATTTGAGTGGGTGGGGAAAAGATTAATAGGACATTTCTTCTTGGAGGGTGAATTGGTCAAGGTCTTGGCAAGAAAGAAGATTCAATCAAACTGGGTAATATTAGAGAAGAGTTTAACAAGAAGGTCATTGACACAGGCATCTCCAAGGCTTAGCTAAACCAGCACAGAGGGTGCAGTGTGCTGGATGGGCAACAGTGGGGAGCCCTGACTGCCCAAGACCTGAAGGAGCAGGGGGCTAGAGCAGTGATCATAACTGTCCAAAAGTTAGGAAGCTTTCAGGGGAGTGGCTGATAGAAATCAACCCATTGCCCCCTGGCAAGCAGGAACCGGGGGAAATAATACCCAAATCTCCTTCATCTTGCACTTCAATTTTCCTCTGGAATCTATCCTTGCCTAAATTTATCTGGAAGATCCTGAAGGTCAGCACCAGTGAAGTGGATCTAGAGAGGCCTATGGAAGATGCCTAGCAGAGTAGGAAATCACAAGTAATCACAGTCAGACAGGTGAAATCCAAAATAAATGGTGGAAACCAAAATGAATGGTGGGGTTTTTCTATAAAGAGTCTTGAAAGTTGGAAAGGGGGAATTGCACACATCTGGCTACTAAGCACTGTTTCCCATTTCCAAGACCACAGTAGATTGCTGAGAGAGTTTGAGGTTTGTGATAGAGCTGGAAAACACCCCCTATCGTTCTTGGCTATGGTGAGAGTGTGCACCAAGCCATTTAGATCTCGTTTTGAAGAGGCAAACTTAAATCACTCATCCTTTCTTATTCCTTTCCCAAATCTCAGGAGCCATGTATGTGCTAAGCAGATAAGAAATGCAGGAGCCTCAGCAAATAGTAAAAGTAGAACTCTTTCTGTTCTCTTGAGAACTGGCCCTTTGCCCTCCAGTGTCCTGTGGCACCCCCTGCTGTCCATCTGGGACTTGCCTTCCCTGGGATTGTCCTCAAACACCAGATACCTACTACTAGATACCTACTATCACACTTTCTCCTTACTTAGACATCCTACTTTCTGATTTCCAAATTGAAAAAAAATCAATCTCAAGGGAAATGGAGAAATGTCAAATACAAAGTTCACCTTCTTCATGATTTTTCCATGGGTCAGGAAAGCTACTCCACTTGGGGTAGTAGAGTCTTCCTTCAGTAAGGCACTGAGGTGACTGTAAAAAGGCTCTTGTTTGTGTGGAAAGTGGTACATCTAATGATGTACAAATACGCAAAACAATGTAGAAAAGCTCTTTACTCTTTGCTTCCCCTTTAATCCTACAATAACTTGTGATGAGATGTGTAGCATTTGAATGGCAGCATAGGAATATTGTATTGAATTTTCTGCATGCAAATATAAGAACCAATTAACACTGTAGTCTTTTATGTAGAATTGATTTTTGTTTTTGTTAAGAGTTTACACCTTCCAGAATATATCCTGGAATCAGTGTAATTCATTCCCACATTTTAAATCTCTTATCATATTCCACCCCAGAAATCTGTACATTGTTGAGAATATGTAACGAGGTCCCTCCATTGTTCACATCACACCCTGCTTATCAGGCCTAGAAAATGGGCCAAATGTTAAATATATAAGTTGAATGATGAACAAAACTGAATGCCATTAATTAATTGAGAAATTCCTTACTTTGCTCATGTTCTTTTCAATCATTCAGATAAAATTTGCACAGTGATCTGGAGATTTAAAAAGTTAATTTTTACAAAAATCAATGTCCTTAGTTCATTTCTGGGGCTATAACAAAATACTTTAGACTGAGTAATTTATAAATAATAGAACTTTATTCTATTATTTCTCACAGTTCCGGAAGCTGGGAAAGGAGACCAAAGTGCTGGTTCTTGAAGACAGGTGTTGGAGAAGGGCTCGCTTTCTGCTTCCACGATGCTGCTTGAGCACTGAGCACTGTGTCCTCCAGAGGGGATGGATGCTGTGTCCTCATATGTTGGGAGGGACAGGAGGGATAGAAGGAACAGGCTGTTCTCTGAGCCCTTTTTAAAAAACTAAGGACAATTTCATTCATGAAGGCAGAGCCTCCATGGCCTAAGCACCTCCCAAAGTCCCCACTTCTTAATATCATCACCTTGGGGTTTAAGTTCTAACACATGGATTTTGGAGTGACACCTTCTTTCAAACCATAGTATTAATAAAAACAATTTTTATTGCCCTACAGGGTTAACACTAATGGGTGAAAACTAACTTGCAGCAGTCTGTCTAAAGGAAGTAGGTGACAGCTAGAGAGAGTCAAGCAGAGGCTGGACAACTGCTTGGTGCTTACCATCTGAGAGGACTCAGATGTTGAAGGAAAGATCAGGTTCCAAGGGCTTCTGGGCCCTGAGTACCAGGACAATCTGAAAACTGAAATGGATAAGCTCATTCATGGGCAGTCATGGAATACGTGGTATCTGTTGTAGAAGATAATCTGATTTCCCAAGAGTCTTTTTGTATCCTAAAAGATCATCCCTTTTTCTTGAAATTTTTATAGAAAATCATTCTGATTTTGTAAACTTCTCACCTCTGATACTAGTATTGTCATCTTGCTTAAACATAGCTCTTTTTTACATTGGAATTTTGATAATTAATCCTATTTATATCAAAATGGTTTAATTTGAAAACTTAGTACCAAGCCAAAATAATACTTTGTTTTCTCTTCCCTCCCCCATCCCAATAACCACAAATATTACATATTTTATGGCCTTTTCTTATGTTGTTCCCCACACATTTCAGCAAATCATTATTGTCTAGACACCAAAAGGAAGTCAGAAAATATTGCTGGAAGTGAAAAATTCTTTAGGGATTTTTATTCAATAACAGAGCAATTAAATAGGACATATTATTGAACAATAGAAAGTACTTTCTTTACCATCTGCATATTTAGCAGACACATCATTAACCATCAAGCCAGTGCTGAAGTTCAGGGCCACATGCACACTGAAAAGCACTATTTTGTACATGGATACATTATCTTCTTTGGAAAATACTTAACACTTTTAAGTAGAAAAGGAAATATTGAATTTCATATTAAAGCTACAATTAATTAGTATGGTATGATTGTGTATTTCTGATACTTAAATTACATAGCAGAAACAAAACTACTAAAGTCCAACCACAATCCTGTTCATCAGATTAAAAGATACATGCCTGAAAGATACGCTCCTTAGCAATTCAATCCTGCTGTAGTTAAGTCAAAGCATATGGAAGATGGTTGGGGTCGTGGGCTAATTCGGTAAAAGCCATGGCAATGGTTAAATTCAGCTTAGGATTTACCCTCTAGTCATACATAAGTCAGCTGATCTTTACAAATGTTTATTTGTGAAAAATATTATTTCAAAATTTATAATTAAAAATGATGTTCTGTTATTGTTAATATTGTACTATTCAAAAGTCACAGATTTTTGTTCTGTGTTCAATTTTAAATTTAATTTTGTACTTCTTATTTGGCCTTTAAGGAGGGTTCCCTGTAGGCCCTGCCCAGGTTGTCTGTACTTGATTGTGCTGATGGGGAAGCTCACAGTGTAGCTAAACTGACTTCCCTACCACAGAATCTGCAGCTCCTGGTGTGGTGAGAAGCAGAGTGTGCCTTTGTAAGGACCTGAAGGTGGAAAGAGAAACAAATAGAGAATAAGAAAGAGACCCTCAAAGGAGAGTGTCCAGACAGGAGGACCACATGGGAGACCTGAAGTCAACAAAGATGAAGATAGAAAGGACATGCCCCATGACTGTGGTTCCAACATGCGCTTCCTCTTTGCCTCCTCTTCAACAGACTGGAGTGAAAACCCATGTTATTTTTATTTCAAAATAGAAATTTTTAGAGCAGTTTTAGGTTTGCAGCAAAATAGAACAGAAAATGCTTAGTTCCTGCATACTTCCCTGCTCCCTGCTATGGTCTCTCCTACTATGAGAGAGACCCTCTGAGTGGTGAATCTGATACAGCTGAGGAACCTTCATGGCTATAATATGGCATGATTATTTTCTTTCTTTTTTGATTAGTGCATTTTAATTTTACAGGATAATGGGATTCACTGTGGTAGGTTTGTTCATGCAAATATCATACTTTGATCATATCCATCCTTACTTTCTTTACTTTTTTCCCCTCAATCTCCTTCCTCTTCTCTAATAGTCTACCTCCTACTTTCATATTGTTTCCCCACCCCAGATT
Source organism: Aplodontia rufa (assembly GCA_004027875.1). Classification (NCBI taxonomy): domain Eukaryota; kingdom Metazoa; phylum Chordata; class Mammalia; order Rodentia; family Aplodontiidae; genus Aplodontia; species Aplodontia rufa. The sequence goes on from PVKS010009389.1 coordinate 14,829, forward strand.
GCACATATGAGGGAAAATACATGATATTTGTCTTGTCTATCTTATTTCACTTAATATTATGATCTCCAGTTCCATCCATTTCCCTGGAGTTAACATGATTTTGTTCTTCTTTATGGCTGAATAATATTCCTTTGTGTATATGTATCACATGATCTCTCTCCATTAATTTGTTGATGGACACCTAGGCTGATTCCATGACTTGGCTTTTGTGAATCATGCAATAATAAACAGTGGTATGCAAGCATCTCTATAGTATGCTGACCTTAATTCCTTCTGGTAAATACCCGGGGGAGTACAGCTGGATTATATGGGAGTTCTACTTTTAGCTTTTTGAGAAAATTCCTTTCTGATGTCCATAGTGGCTGTACCAATTTACATGCCTACAGACAGCGTGTCAAGGTTCCTTTTTCCATGCCTCCTTACCAGCATTTCTTGTTACTTGTATTCTTGGTGATTGCCGTTCTGACTGGGGTGAGATGCAATCTCAATGTAGTTTTGATTTGCATTTCCCTGAATGGCTACAGATATTGAATATTTTTTTCAAATAATTATTGTCATTCTTACTTCTTTTGGGAAGTGACTTTTCAGTTAATTTGCCCATTTATTGATCAGGTTGTTTTGTTGTGTGTGTGTTAATTTTTTTTTAGTTCTTTATATATTCTGAACATTAAGCCTCTGTTGGAAGAGTAGCTGGCAAAGATTTTCTCCCATTGTGTCATTTGCTGTGTGGAGTGTTTTAATTTGATTCATTCCCATTTATCTATTCTTGCTATTTTTCCTGAGC